>DF357461.1:8734-33559 GCA_000787875.1 Solanum virginianum | reverse complement strand
CTATTAGATAGGCGGTAGGAGTAAGTTTTGTTACACTCTACCTCTTCAAACGTCATACCCCACTTGTGGGATAACATTGGGTATGTTGTTGTTGTTATGGGTAAAATACAAGAGAGTATGAGTGTTTAATGTCTTGGTTTGTATAATTCAAGGGAAGTTTTGGAGGAAAACTAAAAGCTTGGCATTAAATAGTCAAAGATGGGCACTTGGTGTCAGACCCTCAACTTGATGGTTAGAACGCTAGGACTTGGCTAGTGATTTTACCTGATGAGCCTAGCCAAGGCCCTATAACTGAAGGAAGACCTTGACATGGGCGTGGCCAGGGCATGCAAGGCAAGACGTGTCTAAGGCATGACAAGGGCTGGGCAAGCTAAGGCAAGGCAAGACTCTGACGTGGCAAGGTCAAGGTCAAACAAGCTAAGGCAAGGCAAGACTCTGGCATGGTAAGGCCAAGTTCAAACAAGCTAAGTCAAGGCAAGACTATGACGTGGCAAGGTCGTGGTCAAACAAACTAAGGCAAAGGCTAGACAAGGTCAATGCTGTAGGAAACCGGACCCCAATGGCAACAGGACCTGTGCCACGGCACAGGCACGTGTGCAGGGCCTGGGCATGGCACAGGCATGCTGGACAGATGCGAATTTGGCACCAAGGGTCAGGCGTGGGCAGTTGGCAGTTGAGGGAGTTTCTACCTGTTTTTGACATATCGGCAAGTCTGGATAATGTTTGTTATTTGAATTTGAACTGTGCCTATCAGTTGGGAATGTCAACTGACTTGGCAGGCACATGGCTGGCACATGACTGGGCGTGTTGTGGCCTATTTAAAGGTGCATGCAATCAGTCTGGGCAGCAGTGTTGGCCTGGCCGAATTTTGTAGGCTAAATGTTTGTGTTTCCTTTGTTCACACGAGTTATATAACAAGGGTTGGGACTTGTTCCTGTACGTGCTTGTGTTCTTAATTTTGCAGTCTTGTTTGTGTTGAAAGTGGATCAAACTAGGCAAAAAGTAGGCTGAGTCTAAGTAAGTTAAGCTGCCAAGAAGGGTCAGATCGAAAAAAAAAAACCCATTACAACTGGCATCAGAGCAAAGGTTGATTCAACATGAAAATGGCTAGGGGAAATTCATAAAACGAGTTATGGGAAGAGGTTGCACGTTTGGAAAGCATTCTGGGCATGGCAGACAATGCTGAGGCCATGACAGACGTCCTGACACAAATTCAGGGCCTCAATGCCATACTGCAGGCCCAACATGGTGTTGTTGCCCAGTTGGCCGAATTGTTGGCTTTTCGTGACTCTGTGGGCGCACAGATCGAGGGCCTTAAGAAGGAAAACGAAGATCTGAAAGCAGAAGTGAATATACTTCGCTTGGCTGTTGCTAATCTGCCCAGGGGAAGCGAAGAACATGCCAAAATTAAAATTCCAGAGCCAAAATCATTCGATGGTGTGCGTGGGGCAAAAGAGTTGGAAAACTTCTTGTGGGACTTGGAGCATTACTTTGCTATTGCCCATGTTCCTGAAAATGACAAACTGACCATGGGTATTCGTTATTTTCGTGGGGATGCAATTCTGTGGTGGCGAACAAAATGTGCTGATGAGGGAGGCACTGCATGAAAAATTCCTGCCAAGCAACTCGTCTTAGGTGGCTAGGGACAGCCTGAAGCATTTGAAACAAGTGGGATCGATACGGGACTATGTGAAGGAGTTTTCGCCTCTGTTGTTGGACATTCACAACATGTCAGACGAAGACAAGTTGCACAACTTCATTTTGTGGGATGCAAGGTTAGGCACAAATGAACTGCGTAGGCAGAAAGTGCAAGATTTGCCTAGTGCAATTGCTGTTGCTAATGCCTTGATCGATTTTCGGTCAAGTAATGTTGCCACTGACCCAACTCATTCTTCTAAGTCAAAGAAGAAGGAGAAGGGCAAGGACGGGAAGAAAGACAAGCAAAAATCGGACGGAAATGACAAAGGCAAAGGGAAGATGTATGCTGCCTCATCCAGTCAAAGTAAACGGGGTGGGGAAAAAGTTTGTTGGACTTGCCAGAAATCGGGACATCAGGCGAGGAACTGTCCAAGACAGGGAAAGATCAATGCACTCCTTGATGAAGAGGAGAAGCAAGCAAGTGGAAAAGGACAGGAAATTGCTGCCTATGTCAACCCACTACGTTTGATCAACACGTTGGCAAATGTTGGTGGGATGGACATCGATGAGGGAACATCAAAAACTGAAGTTGTCTTTGTTAGTGCCGCTGATTCTATTGATTTGTCTGATGCACATGGTACTCTAATGTATGTTGACATGAAAATTGGGGATAAAAGTGCGGTTGCCATGTTAGACTCTGGTGCTACTCATACTTTTGTTGCCTCAAAGATTTTTAAGGAGCATGGTTTGAAAGTTACTGATTGTCCGACAAAAATGGAGGCTATCAATTCTGCAGCACAACCAAGCTTTGGCATGGCTACCAACGTGCCTCTGAAAATTGGGCACTGGTCTGGTGTGCACACTTTGACAGTGGTGCCACTTGATGATTTTAATGTTCAGCTAGGTATTGATTTTATGAAGAAATTTAAGGTTGCCCATATTCCTCATTTGGATGGTCTGATGTTCATGGGTGAGAAGGACCTAGGATTTGTGAAGGGTATTAATCCCTTTGATGGTCAAGATAAGAAAAAGAAGGAAACTGTGGCCTTGTTGGACATCAGTTTTGAAAAGGGCCTGAAGAGAGGTGAACCCGCATATCTTGCTTTGTTGGTGGAAGTGAATCCTGATGTGCAGATTGAAGTTCATGATGATGTTGCTAGATTGCTGAATGAATACAAGGACGTGATGCCACCGGAACTGCCTAAAGAGTTGCCTCCAAGGAGGGAAATTGATCACAGGATTGATTTGATTCCTGGATCTGTGCCACCAGCACGACCTCCTTACCGCATGTCTCCTTTTGAATTGGCTGAACTAAGGAAGCAATTTTCTAAGTTGTTGAATGCAGGCATGATCCAGCCATCCAAGGCTCCATTCGGTGCTCCTGTGCTGATTCAGAAAAAGCAGGATGGAAGCCTTAGGATATGTGTTGACTATAGGGTGCTGAATAAAGTGACTGTGAAGAACAAGTACCCGGTGCCTTTGGTTCAAGATCTGTTGGATAGGTTGTCTAAGGCTAGTTATTTCTAAGTTAGAATTAAGGTCTGGCTATTGGCCAGTGCGCATAGCTGAGGGGGATGCCCCAAAGACCACTTGTGTAATATGGTAGCTATGAGTTCTTTGTAATGTCGTTTGGGCTGACTAATGCCCTGACTACTTTCTGCAATTTAATGAATAATGTCCTTTATGATTATCTTGATGACTTTGAAGTAGTCTACTTAGATGACATAGTCATATTTAGTAGAACACTAGAAGACCATTTGCTGCATATGAGGAAAGTGTTGCAAAGACTTAGAGGATATAAACTCTATGTCAATATGGAAAAGTGTGAATTTGCTAGTCGCGAGATCAAGTTTTTGGGCCATTTGGTTAGTGAAAACCAAGTACGCATGGACCCTAAGAAAGTGCAGGCAATAGTAGAATGGCAAGCACCCACTGAGGTTAAAGAACTAAGATCATTCTTAGGGCTGGCAAATTATTATCGAAAATTCATTGCTGGATATTCGAAAAAGGCTGCCCCATTAACGGATTTGCTGAAGAAGAACATGAAATGGGCTTGGTCTGACGCAAGAGAAAAGGCGTTCAATTCATTAAAGAAGGCCATTGCTTCTGAACCAATATTGCAGTTGCCTGATTTTGATATACCTTTTGAAGTACATACTGATGCATCTAATTATACTATTGGGGGTGTGCTGGTTCAAGATGATCATCCTGTTGCATTTGTGAGAGCAGGAAGTTGAGTCCAACTGAGCAACGATATTCTGCACATGAAAAGGAGATGGTGGCAGTGCTCCATTGTCTTCAAACATAGAGAGTGTATCCCTTAGGTACAAAGTTCGTGGTCAAGACGGACAATGTGGTTAATACCTACTTCAAAACTCAACAGAAATTGAGTGCGAAGCAGGCAAGAGATATTGGCAGCGTATGACTTTGTGTGGATACATAAACCAGGGAAGCAAAACGAAGTGGCTGATGCATTGAGTCGTCAAGTGGTATTTGTTGTTGTTTATGCAATAATTAGACTTGAATCTGATTTTCTTAATAAGATTAAGTTTAGTGCTGCATATGATCCTGTATATGTCAAATTGATGGATCAAGTTTAAGAGGGAACAGTTAGACGGTATTGGATCGAGGACGATCTGCTTTATTTCAAGGGGGGAGAGTCGTGGTACCTCAAGGTGATGCTCTGCAAAGAAAACTCCTTAAAGAGACACATGATACTGTTTATGCTGGTCATCCAGGGGTTGAAAGGATGATGGCATAGCTGTCCCGAAATTATTTCTAGCCAAAAATGGAGAATGATATTGAGGCCTATGTAAAATCATGTCTAGTGTGTCCACTGGACAAGACGGAACGGAAGAAGGAAGCAGGTTTGTTGCAGCCTTTACCCATTGCAGTGCGTCCATGGGCTTCTGTTTTGATGGATTTCATCAGTGGATTTCCAAAGGATGGCAAAGCGTCAATCATGGTCATGGTTGATAGGTTCTCTAAATACGGTATCTTTGTTGCTGCCCCTACCTTATGTTCATCTGAAGTAGCTGTTGAGTTATTTTATAAGCATGTTGTGAAAAACTTTGGTGTTCCATTGGATATGTTCATGGGTGAGAAGGACCTAGGATTTGTGAAGGGTATTAATCCCTTTGATGGTCAAGATAAGAAAAAGAAGGAAACTGTGGCCTTGTTGGACATCAGTTTTGAAATGGGCACTGTTTTGAAGTTCTCAACGGCTAATCACCCACAAACTGATGGACAGACGGAAAGGATCAATCATCTGCTTGAGGAATAACGCAGACACTATGTTGACTATAAATCAGAGGAACTGGGTAGACTTACTGGACAATGCACAGTTTTGTTACAACTTGCACAGGTCGTCTGCAACAGAGAAGAGTTCGTTTGAGTTGATGCTGGGTATGCAGCCCAACACACCACTGGAAGTCGCTAGGACTGATGCACAAGGGAAATGTCCTGCTGCTCACAAGTATGTGCGTGACAAGGAAGAGATGCTAGATGAGGCACAAGACAGCTTGAGGAAGGCAGCAAAATGGATGAAGAAGTATGCTAATCAGGGTCGGCGTGCTTTAGGGTTCCAAGTCGGAGACAAAGTGTTACTGAAACTGACTCCACAGATTTGGAAGAAAATCAGTAGTGCAACAGTGCATCGCTCACTAATTGTAAAATATGATGGACCCTTTCCAGTGGTTGAAAGAGTGGGTGAAGTTGTTTATCGGTTCAATCTGCCGGAGCGACTTAAGATTCACCCTACATTCCATGTGAGCTTTTTGAAACCTTTCTATGGAGATGCTGAGGATCCAACAAGGTCGGCATCCAAACGTGCTCTTTCTGTTGTGCGGGCACACTTTGAAGATCAAATTGAGAAGATTCTGGATCATAGGTTGGCTGGATACCATAAGAAGAGCAGAAGAACATAGTTTCTGATTCATTGGAAGGGCAAACA
This sequence comes from Solanum virginianum, assembly GCA_000787875.1. Classification (NCBI taxonomy): domain Eukaryota; kingdom Viridiplantae; phylum Streptophyta; class Magnoliopsida; order Solanales; family Solanaceae; genus Solanum; species Solanum virginianum. Next base: position 27,969 of record DF357461.1, on the reverse strand, counting down.
GGAACGTGATGCAACTTGGGAGAAGGCAGCATCATTGTGGCAGTTGAGGATCAAATCAAAGTATACCTTGATTCTGCTGCAGCAGAGCAATCTGAACGGATCAGGCGTTCTACCTCATCGAGGACGATGAGATCATCGGGTGGGGGAAGTTTGTCAGACCCTCAACACGATGGTTCGAGCGGCTCGGGCTTGGCTAGTGATTTACCTGATGAGCCTAGCCAAGGCCCTATGATTTTAGTCGAGATTAAGTTCAACGGAAGGAAGACCTTGGCATGGGCGTGGCCAAGGCATGCAAGGCAAGGCGTGGCTAAGGAAGGACAAGGGTTGGGCAAGCTAAGGCAAGGCAAGACTTTGACGTGGCAAGGTCAAGGTCAAACAAGCTAAGGCAAGGCAAGACTATGACTTGGCAAGGTCAAGGTCAAACAAACTAAACAAAGGTTGGACAAGGTCAATGGTGCAGGAAACCGGACCCAAATGGCAAGTTGTGCATGGCAGGACCTGTGCCATGGCACAGGCATGCTGGGCAATGCGAATTTGGCGCCAAGGGCCAGGCATTGGCGCCCAGATTTGAAGGTTGGCCGCATGTGCCATTCACATGCGTGAGCAATTGGCAATGGAGGGAGTTTCTACCTGTTTTTGACATGTCAGCAAGTCTGGATAATGTTTGTTATTTGAATTTGATTTATGCCTATCAGTTGGAGATGTCAACTGACTAGGCAGGCACATGGCTAGCACATAACTGGGCATGTTGTGGCCTTGTTAAAGGCACAGGCAGTCAGTCTGGGCAGCAGTGTTGGCCTGGACGAATTTTGTAGGCTAAGTGTTGTATGTTTCCTTTGTTCACACGAGTCATATAACAAGGGTTGGGACTTGTTCTTGTACGTGCTTGTGTTCTTAATTTCACAGTCTTATTTGTATTGAAAGTGGATCAAACTAGGCAAAAAGTAGGTTGAGTCTAAGTGAGTTAGTTGCCGAGTGGGTCAGATCGAAAGGGTTGAACCCATTACACTTGGGAAGTAGCCTGAAATTACATTCCTTAATCACCTATCAATTGTTTTATTTAAAGCATTTTCTTTTTAAATTAGTTATTCCAAAAGTTCTTTTAATAGTTCGAAAATTCAAAATAGGCGACTGTTAATCTAAAGGGTGTTTGTTGGTAAGGGTTAAGTCAATTAATTCTGGACTCCTAGAGGTATTATACATACGTGTATATTCTCCAAAACGGTATGCATCAGAATTCATCTCCTCTTCTTCTTCTTCTTCTTCTTCATAAATTTTGTTCTCATTGGAAATTCGAGTTAGTTGTCAAAATCTCGAATTTCATCGGTTTTGTAAACTCATGGAGGAATTCTGCTTTGTTCTCATTGGAAATTCGAGTTAGTTGTCAAAATCTCGAATTTCATCGGTTTTGTAAACTCATGGAGGAATTCTGCTTTGTTCTCATTGGAAATTCGAGGTAGTTGTCAAAATCTCGAATTTCATCGGTTTTGTAAACTCATGGAGGAATTCTGCCATAATCCTTGCAACAACATAAGTGGGAAGCTTAAATTCCTTAAGAACAGTGTTGAACTATCAGAACCATTTTATTTATTCCCTGTTTCCTGAATTTAATTTCTAACATCTTGTTGAATATCACACCATTTTGGTCACTTTATGTCAGTATGCATGATTTCCTCATATTGAGGTTTCATCTCGTGAATCCTATACTATATATTGCAGCTATCTGTGCCAACATGCCACCGGAGAACATGTTGCCGTTTGCTGCTCAAGTGGTTAGATATGTTGTTTTCCTAGACTCTTGTTTTTTCCATATCCAGAGAGGTTTTAGGGTGTAACTGAGGCAAGAAACGTAAGAAAAGACTAATCTTTGATTTGCGGGTGGATTGCAGGCAGCTATTAAATGCCGAGCCTTGGGAGCTAGAGCTGGTCTTCCGCGTCACACTGACCATCGCTTGTCACCTTTTTTAGTGTAGAGAGCCCAAGGGATGACCATGTTCCTACTGTTACTGTAAATGGCAGCAAAACTGGTTGTCGACTTGGGCTCTTTCTTATTGTGTTTTTAACAGGGTTTCTGTGGACCGACATTCTGCTGTTTGTCTTACAGCATCTACCCTGAATTCTTTTTGGCAAAAGTTGAAATCTCTGTGTATAATTTGGTGTCACAAGATGGAATTGTTTGTTCGTTGTATCTCAGTTGTGCTTCTTGTCCATCTTCATCAGTCCCAACTTATTGCTTTTACAATCGCTAGAGGAAATTTCATTTGTAAAAAGATCCAAATTAGTTGTAGTTAGGTTTCTGATATGGAATGATTAAACAAAACACAAAAAGGAAGACTTACTAGCATGCAAGATTCATATGTGGATTCCGAAAGAGTGAAGTGTTGAAAGCATACTTAAACTCTCTCTTTTGTTTTCTAGTTTTATATTTAAATTATTGAGAGTATGAGTTTCATGACTAAGTTGTCACTCATTAATTTAAAAATGTACATTTTTCTTTAATTACAAATTTTTTAGAGAAGTACTAAAAACATTCTCAAACTTGACACAAATTATTAGTTTTGTTTCTAAACTATTGATAGGCTTAAAAACATTTTTCAACTTGGCGAATTAAGTTTAAATACACCCTCAAACCTAACACGAATTATTAGTTTTGTTTCTAAACTATTGATAGGTTTAAAAACATCTCTCAACTTGGCGAAAGAAGTTTAAATAGCCTTTGAACTTGCCATGAATTATTAGTTTCGTTCTTAAATTATTGATAGACTTAAAAACTTCCTCAGCTTTATATTTTTGTAATTTATTAAATTTTGATTTGAAATTTTGTAAAGTTTCATTTGCTTCCATAGTTTTATAATTCCAAAATCTTGTTATGAGATTGTCATCCGACCATGGAATTTTTAATGTTACTTGAAGTCTACATTGACAAAAAAAATAATCATAAACAAAATAGCAAAAAGAAAGAGAATCAAGCAATAAAAAATGAGAATAAAAAAAAAATAGATCTTGCTTTGAGGTCACCATTAATGGAGGAAATGTTAAATGGGAAGAAGAAGGTTATTCTAGTAGTTGATAACTAAAAATTGTAGAGAATTTTTTTTTATAAAAAGAGAAAATTAAGGCTGATGTGATTTTTTTTTAACCTTTCATGTGGTTTATATAAATTGTACTCACTTGTTATGCCATGTGGCATGGGAGGGGTGTATCTAAGCCCCCAAGTTGAGGGGTGTTTTTAAGCCTATCAATAGTTTAGGAAAGAAACTAATAATTCATGCCAAGTTCGATGGTGTATTTAAGTTTAGTTCGCCAAGTTGAAGAGTATTTTTAAGTCTATCAATAGATTTTTTTTAGGTATGTACATATATTTTTAAAAAAACTAAATTTTCATTATGATCTATGAGCAAGTATACAAAAATATTTTTCTAAAATATATATGTATATGTAACACAATACGAGAAAATGTAAAAAGAAAAAATAGAAGTGGACGACTTTTTTTTTTTGGCAATGAGTGGGTGCTATGGTGGGGGCAGGGGACGGGATGGTTAGAATTTTTTTAAAAAAAAATCTTTGGAAAAAATATATAAAAGAATTTTTATTTTTTGAAATGGAGGGGAGAGTTGGGGGAGGTAGTGGAGTGGGGTAAGAAAAATATTTTCAAATTTTATTTTTTAAAAATATAATTTCTTTTTTGGGGGTACTGATTTTTTAATTTTTAATTAATACTAATAGCTTATTTAATTATTATCAGGTGGAACATTATATCCATATGAAATGCCATTTCACAAGGTTCTTTTAGAACAAAATGGGGAGAGTGTGGTCCACATGTCATAAATGTCAACTAAAAATACATAAACAATCCTTTTAATTTGTCTTCATTTTTAATTTTGATATTGTATCTTATCTTTGTTTCATTTTAACCTTCAATTCTATTTTTTATGTACCATTTAAATACAAATAATAATTTTATAATTTCTTTACTGGGTGTTTTAAAGTTTCTCTATATCTTTTCTTGAAAAATAATTTAGGAGATAGTGTCGATTTTCTTTCTTAAACAATCAATTAAAATAAATAACACCGTATATTTTTTTCATAGTCAAGTTATTTAGATTTAACTCAAATACTAGCTTTCTAATTCTTCATTCAACTCAATATGGATAAAAAAACTCATCTCTAATACAAGTAAGAAAAAACTCTTGTTCATTGTTAATAACGCTATTAAAGAAACGTTAAACTTGATAGACTTCGTTGAGTTGTTATTGATATTTTTAAGAAAGAAAATCGACACTTTTGACAGTTATTTTTCACACAAAAATATACATAAATTATTTTTTAAAAAAAATATCAATATTCGTTTGTCAAAGTTTAAATTTTTTTACGAAAATTAACATACGAACGTCGATTTTTAAAATGCAAAATTGCAACTGAAGAGCATATATAAAAATTTTAAAAATTATAAAATTAATATATATTTTTTAATTTAAATGGTACATAAAAAAATAGAGTTGAATAATTAAAATGGGACAAAGCCAAGATAGAGTGCAAAAATAAAAATTAAGGGTAAATTAGAGGGGTTATAAATGTGTTTGGCCCCAATTAAATAATTATTGTGTGAATTTTTAATCGCCAAATAAAATTTTAAAATCTTTTAATCAACAAAGTTTTTTTTTTACTTCAATAGATCCTATCTCATGAGTGAAGAGTGGTGATATTGAGGCTGACAATAAATCAAAGAAGAAATAAATTGGATTTTAAAAAAATAAATATTTTTTTTTAGCTTTCACTCTCTTAGAAATAGTGTGATGAACACACTTTACCACATCACTTATTTGTGTTTAAATGTTACACTTTTAATAATGCTAAAGTGGCTACTTGGAACAAGCCATAATTAAGGTGCCAAAATGAAAACTTATGTCAAGTTTAAGGGCTCCTTTATGTATTTGGTCTAAAATGAAAGACATACTTTATCTATGTGAAATGCCAGATAGCATGATTTTTGTAAAGACTTTAGTCATCAATAGACATTTAAATTTGTCTCCATTTTTCACTTAGACACCTCAATTAAGATTAATTCCTATTGAATACCTAAACTATTCAAAATATTTACCTATTAAACACAAAATACTTATTTGGCAAAAAATATAAAGTGTGTGTAATTCAATTGTAATGATGTGGTGCTGGCGTGGTAAAATGACAAACTAAAAGATGACATTTGGCATATAAATAAGAAAAGAATAAAATAATAAATTATAAAAAGACAAAAAAGGAAATGATTTATTTTTATTTCATTACCTAATTTTTTTTTACATATATAATCACTCATCCACCCCCCTCGCTATATGACATATAAAAATATGTTTTTAATATACTTAAAATAGACATATATAAAAAAATCATATAATTATAATGCATAAAGAAGAAGATTTTTTTTTTAACATATAAAGAAGAAGAGAGTTTTTTTTATATATGAAATATAGAAATATATTTATTTACTTATATATATATATATATATATATATATATATAGATGGATAGATAGATAGATATGAGCTGGGTGGCGGGGCTAAGGGGCAGGGGGGATGGGTGGCGAGGCGAGGGTGGGGGAGGTGGATGAGTGGTTATATGTGTAAAAAAAAATTAGGTAATGAAATAAAAAAAAAATAGATCATTTCCTTTTTTGTCTTTTTATAATTTGTTATTTTAATTTATTTATATGCCAAATGTCAACTTTTAATTTATCATTTTGCCACGTCAGTGCCATATCATCACAATTAATATACACACACTTTACATCTTTTGCCAAATAAGCATTTTGTGTTTAATAGGTACATATTTTGAATAGTTTAAGTGTTCAATAGGAACTAATTTTAGTTGAGATGTCTAGGTGAAAAATAGGAACAAGTTTAGGTGTTTATTGATGACCTAAGCCTTTTTTAAACTAAAATATTTCTCCATTTCAACTTATGGCATTTTTCTTAATAAATTTGGGAGGTTAATTTTGTTTTTAAAAAAATCTACGATTATAGAAATTTCAAATTAACTAAGCTATTCAAAATTATTAAATCAGATGTGATGCTATATTAACTTAAACTTACTTTTTAAATCAACTTAATATTTTATTTCAGTATTACTAATTTTCTACTATGTACAAGAGGGAGTTTCAACTGCTGAAGCAGGTGGCAGGTCGACATTTTTGTTTGAACAGTTTGATGGTATATTTCTAACTTGTTTTAATGGTTCTTTCATTTTAATTTGTTTATTTTATTTTTAAGAAGATTGTATACATTTGAAAAACTGTATAAAAAAAAATACTACTAATCATGATATTTAATGACTTAAAATAGTTTTAAGAAATAGGTTAAGTAAGAGCATACATCGTGATAATTGACAGTTAAAAATAAATAAAAAATTTGATTGATAATTAAAATTAATCTATCGACGTCACATAAAATGAAATAAAAGAAGTAACATGTATTATTTAATTAGAAAATTACGTAAAATGTATTGTAAATCTAGATACTTAACAGTAGTAATATACCTGCATATAAAAATTAAATAAAAATATTGTAAATCACAAGAATTAACAACTTAAAATATTTTTAAAAAAACATAAAAAGTTCAATTAACACTCAAATTAGTGTCGCATGAATAGGAATAGATGAATAACATATATTGTTTAAAAATGACACAAACGTAATATAAATCGTAATAATTGAAAAATTAACAGAAAAAAGACATAAAAAATTTTGACTTTCGAAATTTTAGTGGTGCCATAAAAATTGAGACAAGAGGAGTAACATATATTATTTAAAAATTACGTAAAATAGCACTATAATTCACAACATTAATAATTTAAAATCATATTAACTTTCTAAATTGAGACAGAAAAATAACCGTGAGTCGGTTCAATGACCACTATGTTTGGCTTCCTCTTTCACCAGAAGAGTATCTAACCGTTATGAAAGGCTAATGGAATTATAAATTGTCAGTACTGGCAAAGCATGAATCTGCTGAGTAACAGAATTGAATTGACACAACACTTGAGAGAGTTTTGAGAAAGAAAAGTAGCCAACAAAAGTAAAACAAACCAGATTAGTAGTGCAAAATCACAAGGGAGGGCATTCCAAATCCTAGTTCACAAAATACTACATGCCCCACTAATGGACTTAGAGATTTTACAACATGCTATCTGCCCTGGTGGGTAGCCTCTTCAAGAAACATACAGCACTAGATGGCAACCTATTCCTGAACCTAGGTGGTCTCAAATAATACAAACCCCAAATAGCCACCACCCATTTGGTTGGCACCAAATAGAAACCAAATGCAGCAAAGAAGCAAAATGCTACAAACAAGAATGTTGCTCTTGGATCCCTCCAGCTTAACAATGCTTGAAATCTCTCCCCCTGAGTTGCCATATCACCAACCACAGTTTGAATCCTACCAGCCACACTCCTCAGTCTATCATATCTCATTCGAACGATTTCTGCATTTCTGCTGGTAGGGAATGAATCAAATTCCTCATCTAGTTCATCTGGATAAACGCTCTCTGCATATGAGAGTCGAGTATCCATGTGAGGAGGGTCGCGTGGGCGTGACCTATAACGCCATAGTCCTACTGCAGCCAAGTTGAGTAGTACACAAGGGATGATGAGCTCGGGCACCAATACAAGAATGGTAAAGGCAATCAGTGCTAATGCAGAGTGCACTGGCTTATGCCAATTGCGCGCAGACTCTAGAAACCTGCTCATAATAACAAACCAAGAAACCACGTTTGTCAGCCTAAAGAAATTTGCTTTGCTCTTTCTCATGCTCCACATATGAGAATCGTGATCGAGCATGTACTCCACCACTTCTCTTCCCAAAGGTGGCTCGGATCGACTAAGTCTTGTTGCCACCACATTAACGGCCTGGTGCCTCAAGCTGTCTAACTGACTTACAGACAAGGGCTGAACATAGTGCATCTTTGGAAGCAAAGGCATTGTATACATATGAAGCATATTCACCATATTAGCACATGAAAACCGGACAGCCAAATGAAGCTCCCCCATTTTTTTCACCCCAGAAGGATGCAGCATCAAGAGTGGATATGCATGAGTATAAACTCTATCTGATTCAAGAGTTGATAGCCTGATCCTAACCTTCCCAATTCGAGAGTCCCGATTTCCAGCCATAGCGTTGGCCATATTCTTGTCTACACGAGAATTATCAAACACCCCGATAGTGATGACAGTGCAAGGGTCAAAGACTTCCCAAGTATACTGTTCATTCCATTTAGGAGATAAGCTGTCCACCACAGTCCTAGTTCGGACCCATTTCTGCCCATACTTTGCCACACAATACGCATCAACAGAGCCACCCTTGCCTTCTTTTATTTTCATTGGCACGAGATTGGTAGCTCCCAAAACCCCAACCTCGAGAACTCCAATGTGGGGCTTCCATAGCTGCTTTGCTGTTGGCCTGACATCACTGCTGTACATTGTTGCCTCATCAAGCACATGGTAACCTCCATCAAGTGAAGCACGGAGGTGAATCCGCGAGGCAAATCTAACCACAGCTTTGGGATCATTTGGGTTGCTCAAATGAGTGTCAAGATTGAACCACCTCGAAGTCACTGGCTTCTCGTTTAGCCGCCTTTCTAGGCTTGAAACAGGCAAAAGAACTCTCGCCACGACTTCCTCTCTGTTGGGAGCAAGTCTGTCCTCAACCGAAACAAGCAAGAAATCTTCAAATGGCTCAGCAACCACAAACATTAAGTCCTCATTCCAGAAAGGATTTGTAAGGCTTCTAGTAGCAGCAGGCAGCGAAACTCTAGTCCTCAGAACCTGGTTCCCAACTTGAACTTTGGCAAAAAGTTCAGGATATCTCATAATTGATGACCCTTTCTCCCCCATAACAATATCTTGAGCTTCAATAACCCCAACTCGTAAATACCAAAGCTTAGGTGACAGATACACTTTAGACTTTATAGAACACAAACCATCAAAATGCACATTCGCTGCTTTAGAATGCCAAGCCTCAGCAAAGGCTTCATCAGCTTGAGTACCAAACCATATGGCAACCATAAGTTCACCACCTTTAGACTTGTCACCTTTCTTGTCTTCCATTCTATACCATTGTGGAGCCAACTGACTATCTGGCGGAACTCGTATAGGCACCTCATTCAGATCAAACCAAACACGACCCAAGAAGTCATCTTTGTTATTTTCCTTCACAAAGACCTCCACCACAGAGGACTGCACACTATCTTTTGAAAAGGCAAAAACTTGGTCCCATTCAGCATGATTTGAAAAGACCCTTTTGGTAATTCCTCTATAGTTACCAAGTTTCACCTCAGCTACAAGCTCACCACCACCAACCCCAAAAACAGAAAAATCCTTAGCCTTTACAACTCTAACATACAAATACTGCATTTGTTCTACCAAGTCATATGTTGAGCTAGTCTTGTCCTTACCACCAAGGTGTGGACTTGTTTCCTTCAGAGAAAACTCACCTTGCCCAGAAGAATACAGACCAACCCCACCACCGCCACCACCAGACACGGCCGGAATAATAGGTCCAGGAACACTAGTAATAACAACAGGCTTAATGTCACCTGGAACTGGCTCCACTGGCTTTGAATGGTTCTGGTTTTGAAAGTTCACCTGTTCATACATAAAATAATTAAAAAGGCCATGGACTGAAATCTAACCCCCACACCAGAAAATACATAAAACATGATATAACAAGTAAATAGAAGCTTTTTTTTTTCTCTCCATGAACACAAAAATTCAAGATTACCTTATTTTCTTGACCCATTTGGACCACCATGTTTGCTCCATTTGTCTGTTTCTGCTGCAATTTCTTGTTTTTCTTAACATTTGGGGTAGCAGAGGACACCACTCCTCCACCAGCATTACCATTACCAGATATAACTTGTTTCACTTCCTCTGTTGTAGATAAATAAATCTTCAAACTCAACTCACCACGTACATGAGAAAAAAGACTCCTTTTATCCAGAGTATAAAGCTGCGCCATTTCTTCCCCTTGTTTAGCAATGCTGGACCCAGAAATCCGGGCTCGACCCAGAAAATTTCTGCTGGTGTTTGACCTTTTCTCATTGAAAACATTGACTTCGATGGTCCGGTACGGAAGATCAGCGACATCGTTCACATGAAACACAAGTTTTTCATTCCATACAGGGTTTAAATCTCTCACTTTTACTTGTGTTCTTTGTCTCTGATTCTCAAATTCAACCTCTACAAATGGTGAGGAAGAACCTTCACCATCTTTTGGCATCAAGTTATGTGCAGCCACCACTTCCACCACTAGCTTTTCTTTACTATTGGTCATGGCTGATGAAGAGAGAAGAGACAGATAGGAAAACAGAGGAATAAGATTTTACAACAGTGAAGTGACTATTGAGAGAGAAGAACAACTAGAGGGGGGTGTATAGATTACAGAGAAAGAGACATGGATTTAGTTGCCTTAAATACCAGGGAGCCTTCTTTGTTATTGGTTTGTAATATGGCTAACATCTCTTTTTCAGTCAAAAAATTAAATATTATTTGCTTTTTTGAAAAATTATGTTTGGTATTTTTATTAAGAAAAAATATTTAAGTTTGAATGTATTTTCTTAAATATAATTACATCCTTTTATTTTTTTAAAATTAGTAAACTTGGCTAATTTATATACTCTTTTAGTTAATTTTGTCACTGTTTGACTTGACACACTTACTCCTATTAGTATAAGTATTTTACCATAATATCCCTACGAATTGTTTAGTAAGCGTTTGGCCCCAAGTTTTCAAATATTTTTGGCAAGTTTTGTTGAAGTTGCATTATGCATTTGGCCCCAAAATTTCAAATATTCTTGGCAAGTTTTGCTGAAGTTGCATCATACGTTTGACTCCTAATTTTTCCAAAAATATTTGGCTATTTCAAAGAAAATAATTTATACTCATAAGTTCTAAAAAATTATTTTTAAAACCCCATAAGTTTGTTTACCATTTTATAATGAACATGTTCCGTTAAAAAAATAATTTTATAACATAATTGATAACAATTAATAATAACAAAATAACAATATGGGTGAGATTAATACATTAATTGCATTGAAAATAAATTATTTTTTTCAATATTCTCACTCAAACTATATTTTTTCAAAAGTTGTAGTAACAAACTATCCTTTTATAAACTATTGGTCGGTGTTAATAACAGTTTGGTTGGTCATGTTAATGAATAATTTGATAAATGAATATTTAGTTTGAATTAATAAATGATAGGTACTTTTTTTATAAAATACAAAAATTTGGGATAATTTTTAAATATTCAAAATTTCTCAAGTATCTCCCAAGTTCCCAAATGCTACTTTTTTCTAATATTTGGGAACTTGAAAATTTTTGAAAAATCATTTGCCAAATTTTTTGGCCAAACACCTCATCCCAAATTTTTTTTCCCAAGTTCTTTTTCAAGAATACTTGGGGCCAAATAGGACCTTAGTATTAGAACTTGGAAAATAATATTTAATGCTAAGGATAAAATATGGATAAAAAATCTTTTCTTAGCATGTCAAAAGAGACGAATAAAAATGAAATCTATTTTAGGAATAAGTAACAAGAAAAAATGAATGAAGAAAATAGAAAAGATAATTATTGTTTTTCTAAAAGTTCGTATCTCAAAATTGTGTTAGATCAGATGTATGAGTTATTACATACTATTACACATAATTTTTTCACTTTATTTAAATTGAAATTGAAATTGTATTTGATTATAGTTTTTGCAAATATTATTTGGTTATTTGAATGTGGCTTTCTTTAAAATATGAGGTATGATTTGAACATAAAATATAATTTGAATGAGGTCATTAAAATAGGAAAATCAGGGTAAAATTTTGAAAATAGAAATAGCAAATGTGAAAATAAAAACTTTAAATTCTTTTCAAATTTCGAACACAATTTTAAGTTATATTTAAAATTTTAATGGTCAAAAGTTGATTTTCAAAGAAAATGAATAATTTTCCTCTAGTGTTATACTAGTCCTAGTCACTAAGTGGATATAGTAATATGATAATGACTATTCTAGTTTTTATAAAACTTAGATTTTGCAACGTCTATATCTATAATTATTAAATTACCTTAAGTACTAGCGTTCTTGCTATACCAAAATCACTTCCCAGAAAGATGCAATACAAAAATGAAGTTTTTTCTCCAGATTTGAATTTCTATAATTTAGGAAAGATTTTAAAATATACCAAAAAATAGTAAGTAGTATATATGGTAAAATGTGTGGACGATATGTATACATTTACCCATAGTAAAATAATTCAGAAAATATGATTGCAAATGAAACTTCAAGTTTGATTTTTTTGGGAAAAATATAAAATAATAATAATAAATAGTATAAATTTAGGAGTTGTTTGGTTTAAGGACAGATGATACCTGGATCAAATGTTGAAATTAATGATGCGAGGATCATAATGACTGAATTATTACTTGGTGAAATTTAATTTGATATATTACAAATTAGAAATACAATGTATGATTGAAATATGCATTTATATTCAAATAAAATAAAAAATATAAAATTGGATTTTGTCATTTTAGTTTTTCCTAAACAAACATAAAACATTACCTTACCAAAATAGTTTAATCAATTATGACATATATATTTGTCTTATACTATGTTTACTCTAGATGTCATGGAAACTTACATAGATATACTATGTTAAGAAAATATTTATCATTTATAGCAATAATAATTTTTTCATTGAACATTTATAATATAAAGACCAAAATTAATCATATTACAGAGAACTATTTATAAAAATATATATAATACAAGTTTTATTGATGAATAACACATTTATACTTTAATATACTTATAATACATGGTGTCAATTTATTACCAAACAAGAACATAATACATTTAGTATATTATATGCATAATTTATTTTTAATGTAAGTACAAATTTATTGTAGTATTATTATATATTATAATAAATAATAATAAATAAAAAATATCATTAAAACTAATAAGTATTTATTAAAAAATATTCAGCCAAGTAATTTTTCTTAGTTTAAACATAATCCAGTAATATGAATATTTTGTCATAATCAGTGAAATAAAGTTACATTTTGCTTTCTTTCATGTTTTCTTTCCTTTAGATCTTACTTTACTAAAGAGTCGTGACGTATAAAGTATAATAATTTTAGGATAAAATAAAGAATTATTTTATTTTATATTTGGTTAGAGGTATTAGGTAATATTAGAATTATTTATCTCATCATTTTTTGTGATTGAATAAGTTATCTCATATACATAGTAAAATAACTTGTCATAGGATAAGTTATCTTGAAATTCATTGTCCCAGAATAACATGTTCCAATCAACCGACTCCTAATAGACTTGACACAATTCTTTTTTTTTAATTAAGGGTTTATTTACTGAATTAAGTTTATTAAAATATTTTAAAATTTTTAATATGACTATTATTTTTAGTATATAAGGTTATTTAATACTAAAGATGATATTAAAAAAAACTCACTTGATCTATTAAAATGGATTAAAAAATTATATATAAGACGGGTATAATGAAAGAGAGAGTATCTCATTTCTTTGTTGCATTACTAGTCGAATACATTTGGATTTCAAAATAATTCTGAACTATTTCTCAACCAACTTTATTTTTAAGAAAAATGATTTAATATAGTTTCAACTACTGAACAGCGGTTAGTTTTAACATTTGTTATATTTTTAGCTAAAAAATAAAACTTAATCGTTACATTTTCTTTGGTCAAATTTGTCCTTGACTTCAAAGAAAAAAAAAGAAAAAAGTTTACCTTGATTTGAATATGACAATTTTAGCGTTGTTCGTGTTTTTAAAAGAGAGGGCGTTAAATTTGTGAGATATATAACAATTTATAACACAATAGGTAGTATAAAGACTTACCCCTTTAATAAATAAAAATGATAACATAGAACTGTTTTTCCACCTGATTCTTTATACATTAGGTATGAGTTTTTATTGCTAAACATAATTTCATGTATCTTTTCTTACATAATTATTTAGATTTTATTTTATTAACTTTAAGAATGATATAATAAAAACAATTAAATTTAATTGTATCGTGACGCATTATATTGCTTATTGTAACTTTAAGTAAGCAGAAGTTTTAAGTCGAGATTGGTATAATAATTCTGAAACGAAAGAATAAATTAAATACTTAGTTGGCAATAAGAGCATTTTAAGTAAAAAAGAATTAACCAACCCTATTTGAAATAATTTTCGAATATATTTGACCCTTTTAATTAGGTAACTTGAATTGTGTATTTTTCATCCCTTGCTGTCCAACTAAAAGATCACAGTCATGGCCAATTTTTATTTTTTATTTTCACAAAAAATCTCAATAGTCAAAGGCTTAGATGATCACTTAATTTTGGGTAACTGATCATTATAGTCACTTAATTTTATCAAATTAACTTTCATGATCATTATTTTCAAAAATAATTTTTGATACTTATTTCATGACATGATAACTATAATTCTTATATAAAATTTTAAAAATTAAAATTAATATTTAATTATTGAATTCTCAATCAAATTATTTATTATTATTATTATTATTGTTTTGTTCTTTGTTTTTTTTAAAAAAAAAACTTATTATTTTTCAATCTTCCTTAATCAAATTTGACAAGGTGTTGTTTTGAGCATAAAATTTTTAGATATACTAATAGGGGATATGATCAAATATCAAATTCATCAATAAGATGTTGTTAATGAATATCCTAGATATGTCTTGAGTAATTTCGAATGAAGAATAATTTGTGTCTTAGAAAATAACAAAATTTAATGAAAAAATTAAGATTTGTAGAATTAATTTCTAATATCTTTAAAAAATTATGGAGACCTAATTTTGAGAAAACTGTTAATATAAGATAAGATGATATCGATTAGTTAGATAAAATACAAATTTGACTATTTGAGTATATTCAATAATATATCAATCATATTCAAAACAACACTTTATTAATTTGATTAATAAAGAATAACAAACGAGAAAAAATAAAAATTACTGAGGTAAGATGATATCAATTGGTTAAACAAAATATGAAATTGACTATTTTGACTATATTCCGATAACATATCAGGCATATTCAAAATAACACCTTATTAAATTGGTTAACATAGAATAACAAGAAAGAAAAAATAAAAAAACTACTAAGATAAGATGATATGATCAGTCGTAGAAGATATAATTTGACTATCTCTAAGTCGTAACATATATCAAATATTCCTACAAGCTTCAAGAGAATGTCTAATTAAATTTAATTAATGAAGAATAATAAGAAAAAATAAATACAAAGTAAAGAACAAAAAAATAATTATAAAAACTTGATTAAGAACCCAATAATCAAATATTAAGTTAATTTTTAAAAAAATTCTAAAAATTTATAATTATCACATTATTAAATAATTACATGAAATTGTACTTTTAAAAATAATAATCATGAAAGTTAAGTTAATAAAACTAAGGGTGTGTTTGGAAAGCTACTGTGGTAATTAGACTTGGTGTAATTGTATGTAAACATATCTGATTTACCATGTAATTACCTGATCAACATGTAATTAGCTATAATTGGCAAGGTGTAATTATATTCTCTAATTTAAGAGGGAAAGTTGTAAATTACTGGTAATTACATGATATAATTACAAATTGATTACTTTTTCATATATATTTTTAAAAAATTTCTATAAACTTATTTTTTATTTTTACTTTTTATTATTTCTATTTTTGCTAAAAATACTTTTTTCAATTTTAAACTATTTATATTTCATTTCTTTCTTATCCTCAACTTTTACTTTATGTGATTCTATGTAATTTTTTGCATTATCTATTTTTTTATTTATTTAATTTTTATTAGCATTATTTTGTTGGTATTTTAAATTTTTAATGAAATTAGAATCCATTGTTTAATAAGGTTATAGACTTACATTTTTTTTCTTTTAAATCATATATATGTACATTATGTTAAAACTTGACATAAGAGTATCATGTTAAATTTTGATTTTGATTTTAGGACTTACGTTATATTTTCAAATTTTCATTTATTTTAGGAGTATTGACTTGATATTTTATATTGTAAGTTATTTTTTTTTAACTTAGACTAGATATATTATTTTTTTGTCTAATATTTAATAATTTTATAATGTTGTATTTATAATATTGATCTTTTTGTCAAACATGCATTTTATTTATTAATTAATATATTCTCAAAAGATATTATACGTTTTGAATATTTAACTTGATACCATTTATAAAGTCTATTATTTGTCTAATATAAATTCTTAATTTCAGATAATTAACTTTTATTTTTGAAATTTAATATAACCATATGATTATATTTGTAAAACCAAACAAAATATTTATAATTATACTGTAATTATATTGTAGCAAACAAATAAATTATAATAATTAGTAAATTATATAATTACTTGATTAATAATTTCTATTATTATTATTATTATATTAATTTGACCTTTTAAACACACCCCAAGTAGATTTTAGATTAAGAAAATAAATTAAAATAACTATAATAGTGACCATTCAAGCTTTTAACTTGAATTGAAGTCATTTGAGTAATCAAGGCTAGAGCTTAAAGGTCACTGCTTAATCTGAGAGCAAAGCAATGGAAGCGCGTGGTCGTAAAAGAGAGTGGTCAGCAGAGTGTGACAAAAGCCTACAGAGAATTTGGTAAGTACATTACAAGAAGCACGGAAAAAAAATAAAAATAAATTCTCGTGGTCCGAGGTTTGGTCACTCTTATTTACACGAGTTTCGTTTTGTTGTTTTTTGTTTTTTTCTTTAATTACTTTAAACTTATCTCGAAAATAGTCCCTTTACTTCTGTGAAATAGTGATAGGGTCTGCATACATTCTACCCTCCCTAAACTTCACTTGTAGAATTTCACTGGGTATGTTATTATTGTAGCAACTCAAACTTATCCTTAATATTGTAAGTTTCTTCATGTACATTTCGAGAAAACACAAGTAGTTGAAATATTGTACTACAAAATTAATCATCTAGTGTCTCTAATTCTCTAATTCAACTTCTGCACATGCTCATCAACTACCTTAACCGTCTTTTGGCATCAAGTTTAGGGATGGCAATATGGTGCAAAATAGATGCAAGTTGGGTTTAGAGTTATGCAGAGCGGGTAGATTTAGCATGGGATGGGATGAATTGAAATAGTTATTTTTAAAATTAATATAGGGCGGAGAGAAAGATGAGTTGCGGGTTTAGAAAACTAAACAGGAATTCAAAGAAAATTAACTTTTGATATTAAACATTGACTTTAATTTTATTTTATTTTAAATTTAAATTAGACATGTCCGATAAATTATTAATTGTTAAAATATTAATTAAAAACTTTTAATTAATGATTAAGAAATAATTATTGAAATATCAACTAAAAATAGTTAATTACTAAAAAATTATGAATTTTATTTTTTTATATTAAATTCAATTAAAAAATAAAAGAACTTAAAAATCTAAGCGGTGCGAATTTATGCGGGGCGGACAGAACGGGTTAAAAATAAAAAAAAGTCACTATACGGGGAGGGGCGGGGGTTTTAAAATAATAGCGAGTTGAGCTCAACCCGTCCCGCACCCGCCCCATTGCCATCCCTAATCAAGTTACAGGTTTGCACTAAAGTTTAATCTTAATTTATTATACAAAATTTAACGAGTTATCTTTTCAAAAATCACTTTTAATTACAAGGGATAATGATAATTGTTTTTTTATATATAAATCAATGATATTTTTCTTTTGTTATCTTCCACTTTTTTAAAATTCACGTTAATGATACTCATCATCATGGCTTTTCTTAAACATGTTTATTATAAAATGATAATGTAAATTTATGAATAATTTTTATAAATTTATAAGTATTAATCATATTTTTTTAAAAAGCCAAATACTTCTCCCAAAATCTTTAATGAAACTTCACCTAAAACTTCACCAAAAAATAATTTATAAAAAATATTTAATTTTTTTTAATCAAATGCTAGGTTAGATAACGAGTGTCATGTTTGTTATTGGTTCGCTATATGTAGAGGTGGCAAAATGAAACTCAACCCGCTCAATCCCCCAATCCGTTGAAGATTAACCCGCTCATTCATTCGCTCAACCCATTTCAACTCAATCCATTTTAACCCATTTAAAATTGAGTTGATATTCAACCCGAATTGACTCTAGAGAGATGTTGTCAAAATATTTTCAACACACTTTTTTTAAAAAAAAAATTGATAGGTTTTATATAGCCAAAAAATAATAATTAATTAAGTAATAAAATATTGAAAAAGAACAAATAAAGTAAGTAAAACTTAGTAAAAGTTGTATTGGGTTTTAACTTTACTTTTGTACTGTTTGAATGATTCGATTTCCTCATCTTTAACATAACAATATCCCGTACAATCGTCAATAAAAATTATGAGATATTTCTTTTCACTGGGAGATGGTATTGACTTCATGTCACCGTACAGTCGCCAATAAAAGTTATAAAATATTTCTTATCACTACGAGATGGTATTGACTTTATGTCACAAATATCTATGTGAATTAAGTACAAAAAAATTGAATTTCTTTCAACTAACTTATAAGGATGCTAACATACTTAGATTCAACAAAAACTTGGCGCTTTGACTATTTGTTTTCGAACTTTGGCAATAGATTCAATTTACTCATTTTTCACGAGGTTTTATAATTGACATGTCCTAAATGTGAATAACATAAATCATTTGACTCAAGTAAGTAAGAAGAAGCTTGAACTTTTACTTTCTACAATTATTACATTTAGTTTGAAAAGACCCTCAATAAGGTACGTAGTCTTTTTCGACATACATCTCATTCTTACTAATTATAACTTTGTCTGAGACAAGAGCACATTTAACTTCGTTCTTGATTAAGAGAGCAGCAGAAATCAAGTTCCTCCTTATTTTTGGAACATGAAAAACTTTGTTCAGAGTCATCACCTTTAGTAGTTGAAGTCGAAGTCGAGCCAGCGACGATGGGAGGGGTCCCCTCTATTTGACCTTTTAAGAGCTAAAAGAAACGTTTTCTAATATAAGAACAAAACTTTTTCTTTACTTGGTTTCCCAATATTTTTCAATTCTCATTTTCCAAATCGCGCTTTACTTACACCCAACAATTATTATATTACTATAATCCACTTAATGACTATAATGACATTTTAGGAAAAGTAC
>DF357462.1:194961-211825 GCA_000787875.1 Solanum virginianum | reverse complement strand
CAGATCCTTAAGGACATGTGTGTTGGAATTCAAGGGCAAGTGAGATGATCATTTACTGCTCATTAAGTTTCCCTATGATAATAGTTATCACGCTAGTATTGAGATGTCATCATCAAGAGGCCTTGTATGGGAGAACATATAGATCTTTGGTATTTTGACTCAGAATTGGTGAGATGGCACTAATCAATCCTAATTTAGTGTTAGAAGCTCATACGGGAAAAATTAAAGACGGTCCAAAGTTTCCAAAAGTCATATTTTAATGTTAGGAAGAGAGATATTGAGTTTCATATAAGGGATTAGATGTATGTAAAGGTTTCACTTATGAAGGTTGTGATGCAGTTCGGCAAGAAGGGTAACTTGAGTCCTCAGTATGTAGGGCCTTATGAGGTCTTGGAGCGGATTGGCAAGGTAGTATATAGTTTGGACCTAGTACCAAAGATGGTGTTGGTTCATTCACTGTTCCATGTGTCAATGTTGAGGAAATTCACAAGAGACCAAGCTTTATTATCCCTTTAGAGAATATAGATGTTGGACAAAATTTGACTTATGAGAAGGTTCATATTGAGATTTTAAACTGACCGTGAAGAGGCTACAAAAAAAGAAACATGTAGTTAAAGTCCGTTGGAGGTACCAACAAGTTAAAACTGCTACATGAGAAGTGGAGTAGTCAGACATGATACAATAATATCTTTATCTTTCCCCACTCTACTCAAGCCTAAGATATTAGGCCATTCATGCTCTAACGGTCCCTACCCTTTCATTCTAGCATAGTCATGTCATAACACATGCATACATGCTCATGGAATTGGTTTTGAATGATTTTCATTGCAAAGACTTACTAATTTTATAATTTTGATATTTAAATTGCATTTTGCACTCATATTGGGTTGTTGAATTTCAGTTTACTCTACTCGAGCTAACTTCCATTTCATTTGAGGGTGAATGATCCCAAGGGGGAGATGTTGTAAGGAACCATCATTGGAAGTTAGAAACAAAAGCCCAAGAAATGAAATTTCTAGAAAACAACTGTGAAGGTATCCCAACAAGAGACCCTTCATGGATCGTAGTGTGCACCACGGCTCGTGAAGGGGCCTCATGGTGGCACAACTTAGTGGTGTGGGGATGTTTGGGAGCTGCCTTGGTGAGGTAACCCATTATGAAACCCACCTTGCTTCCTGGTCGGGTCATGGAGGGCACCCTCCCAGGACATATGTTTTCTTCAAGGCACCCACCACAGTTCTGGTCCCCGCAATAGGATGTGGTGGGCCATTCGTGCAGGGGTCCATCCAATTAAAAACTTGTGATTTGTATGGGAATTTAGGTCTTTTCCCTAATTCCTAAACTCTATCTTGGATATTTTTTGGACTAAATTACCTTTCTAATAATACCCTAACCTATCTAAGGTCTTCCAATTACACTAAAACACTTAGACACCAAATTCACTCCTCCAATTCACCTTCAAGGTTTCTCTACTCCAATTAACGATTTCATTGAAGACCCAACAAGTTCAAGCGAAGTTCATCTTAGTTCCTTTACATCTTCATCAAGGTATGTGAGTTTTCATCATGGGTACCTTTTACCCATGGATCCCAACTAATTTTCATCATTATTCCTTAATTTCAAGCATGGCTAGATGAGGGTTTTCATGAATTTGATTTCAAATGTTTAATTTATGATTTAGATTATGTTTATATACTAGAACATGCATGAATTACTTCAATTCACATGGATTTTCATAAGTATGCTTTGATGCTTTTGGAACATTATGATTGGGTTCCTCCAATTTAGTTTCAAATTAATGATCTTCAATTCTATAAGTATGCATGAATATATCTTACTTTTATGATTTTAAGCTTACTGAATGTGAACTCATTCTATTCTCCTATCTTTCATCATATGATTATGATCATGCATATACAAGGTTTCAAACAAGCATATGAGTAAGGGATTTAGAATCCTTGAAGGCGACCTAAGATTCCTATGGGAGACTTACCCTCTATTTAGATGGTGGTTTGTCATGATTTCATATTGTATGGTATGGTATTGTACAGTACAGTACTATACAATGTTCAGATAGAAAGTATGAGTTGCTACTGTTTAATGATAATTTATTGTTTGATTTGACTGTACGGTACTGTATTGTAACTTATAAATTTATAAAAATATCCTTAATTATTATAAATATTAAATTTGTCAATATTTTTAAAAATTTTTAATTAAAAATAAATACATAGAATCAAGTAGGGAAACATATAAGTTAATATATCTTCAATCCATACAAACAACACAAAAAAATAAAAAAAAAAGTAAGAACATTTTAAAAATCGAACCTAAAAAAATAGACTAAAACTTAAAATAAAAGATGGAAGGCAGAAGAAAATTTTCAAAAGTTGATGAGGAAATAAGTAGTACAAAAGCAATAGATATATTAGGGGTTAAGTTTAACAAAGAATAAATTATAAGTTAGAATAATTTGAAGTTAAGTAAAGGTATAATTGGAAAGAAAATAAGGAAATTATGGTTAGATACCACCAAATTAGTGGTTTCAAAAAATGAGGATTTTCATGGTTACAAAACCATGAAACCAAACCATACCATATAATTAATAGATACCACCAAATTAGTGGTTTCAAAGAATGAGGATTTTCATGGTTACAAAACCATGAAACCAAACCATACCATATAATTAATGAAATAATCAAAATAAAAATGGTTCTCTTACTAACCATACCATACCATACCCCCTAAAAACCACCATCCAAATAAGTTGTTAGGATCCTATGGTTATGGACAGTGTACTGATAATGGAACGCACCTCGCACTTTACATTAGTTACTGTACTGATGATGGGACGCAGCTCCCACTTTACAGTGGGTATGAAATGAGCTACTCCTATGCATAATTTTATGAACTATAAGATGGTGATCAAGCTTATGATTATTTGACAAGTATGAAATATATGATGATGTATGATAATTGTCATCTCATGTCTATATTTTGTATTCTGTAGGATGTTGACTTAGCATCAAAAGGACCTTGGGACTGGTGCATACTCATAGTTAAGACATGGACCTTAGTACCAAATCTCATTGTTCCTTCACTACATACCACCACAGGATTTTTGATTACCAATATGGCTTGATAGTAGATCCACATAGCTCAAGACATCCACCTAGTGTGGTATAGAGTTCATGCTATCCATGTTGTGGATCACATAGTCTTATTGTTGGTTACAATGACTTCTCGCATAGGTATGGTTTTTTATATTATCATGCATCACTCTATTCATGACATATTGGTATGCTGATTCTTTCCTTACTCTTGTTCTACTTGTCCCATTTCCCATGTATTACTTAGTTATGTATCTCATGTGTATTATTGTATTGCATGCCTGTATGCTTAATACATTCATACTAATGCATATTTTATTCCTACATTATGTAAGGGCAGGTGACTACCCTCCTCACCCTCATGACTAGATTTGGATTTATTTCAAAGACTGATTGGATGAGCCCTCATGCTTTGGGCACGAAACCTGCTATCTTCTAGCTCTTATGTTATGGATGAGCAATATTGAGATTATCTTTTTGTTTCACTTAGGGTGAGCTAGGGACATGTCTTTTCCCTCACCTAGTCTATTACTTAGAGGTTTGTTGGACACTATGCATGGGTCTTACAATTTTTGTATATCTCATGTCCTTTTGCTATAACTTTATGATTGTGTTTTGGCTTATGCTTATACGTATTTACTCATTACCTATGTTGCTTAGATAAGAAGGCTAATTTGGGGTTCCTTTGGGGATCTCATTTACCGTATCACACCTAGGGTCTAGTTTGGGTTGTGACACCAACAAAATATAAGCTCCAACCTGTCCAAATTGTGTAAACTTCAATATTCCTTAGATAGTGTTTCTAATAAACTTCGAAAAGTTATTGATGAATACAATAAGATTGTAAGAGAAAAGAAGGATTGGAAAATTCTTTTGGAAGCAAGTCAAGTTGAAATCGACTTACTTCAAGAAGAGCTTAATGATGTCAAGATGCAATTATAGATCATCAAAAACTCAACTAGTCACATCTTAGTTTGATTGAAAAAATCTTTTTAAAACTTTTCACAAAACTCCTCTATTTCAAGGAAAAATCCTGTTTAAATGTTTGTACTTGTGCAAAAACTGGTAGTAAATCCTTAACTGCAAAACTTATGCTTCTGCAAATGGATCTGGAGATCAAAAGTCACTAGCTCTAACCGCTCTATTGCATTTAAAGGAATTATCACACAACGTGGGCTATTTGGATTGGAAAGTATATGCTTGAGAGCGCAGAGGACTGTAAAATGACTGCTAATCTTCCCTATGGCCTTCTTTTCTCCCATATTATCATTGAAACTCTAGTGGATCTCTCAAAGTGTAAGGCCGTTGAAATCTCTACTACCTATAACTCTAGGACTTTTCCCAGTATGGGTTACATATTGGTTGATAAAAAGTGGCACAAGAAGGATTCTCGCAATTCCGAGGTAATGCTCCTAAGCTTACCTGTGCTTCTGTTGATTGACTACCTGCTTATCAAGGAAGTAGAGGACATTAAAGCCTATTTTACCTTTCTCAAGTCAAACATGCAAGTTATGTTGGAAGCTATTAGAAAGATATTACACTGAGCAAGGACACCAACACCAATATGGGAAAGCTCAGCCTTAAAGTAGATGGTCTAAAGAAGGATGGAGTCTGCACAATCAACAAACTTATCTAGTGAGTTCACTCTATGAACGCTAGAGATGACTCCTCCAACAATCATCTTGATGTCTCTGTTCAAACTTCCTACTTGAACTTCTCTGAGTGTTCCTATACTATGTTTTTTTAGGAATGTTCTCAATACTCTTAAGTATTTCCTTGATAATCGATAACTCTTTGTGTAAGACAGATCTTTTTTCTTAAAAACTCTTTTCTAGGAATATGTACCTTTTTCTTTTGGCTTATAATATTGGGGCTTGTTCACCCCTCACTACTGTCTTTCTTATTAAGGCATTGTAACTAGCTATTCACATGCTTATTTTTTTTGCGTTTTTGTTTTTTCTTTTGTTTTCCTTTTTTTAGTTATACCAAGAGGGAGAAATAGGTACTCTACATGGAACATGGAGCAAGGGGGAGCATAAACCCGACATAAAGCAATGGGGAGCACCAAGATCTTCAAGTAGACAAGTCAACAATAAATATTGTTATTGTTAAATGTCATAATAAAAAATGGGGAAGATTGTTAGCATCTAAAGAATTTTGAATAATGAAATTTTCGGTACATAGAGGGCAATAACTTAGGGATCTAAAAACTAAAAAAAAGGAAAGAGAATAAATCAAAGAAGGAATTAATAAAGTCAATAAAGATAAAGGAGTAAGGATTGCAAGGAAGACAGTAAATCAAGGAAAGACTCCTTAAATTTGGGCTACAAGATATCAAATTCAAGGCAAATAAAAGAGAAGAAGATTTTAAGGATCAGTGATTCAATACTCTATATAAGATAGTTTTGGCCATGCTTGGAAAGATTAGTAGCAAAATAGGAACATATCTAATATGGATGTATATTCTCAATCAAGAAATCATTATGAATCCTTGATTGTAAGATAAGTCTCTTAGGTGTTCCTAATAGAGTTTCAATAGCTGTCTCTCAAAAGCCATTATAAAAAACCCCCTCATCATTGTAATTAATTATGTCCTATGCTTGAACTAGTACTGAATTTTCTTTAATCTTACAAAATTGGATGAACAATTCTGAAAAAAAATAAGAGAAAGAGAATACTCTAGAATAGGTTATACAGGTAGAGGTATGTCAAAAGAAGTATGATTTGTGTATCAGACAAGTTGATAGATTGCAATGAATTGTCAACTCCAAAACCCTCATCAATTTCAAAAGAAAACCCTTGTAACCAATTCTCTGCCTCTCCTTTATTTAACATATCGTTTGTATCATTTGTTATCTATTGAACAAACTCACAAGTGAGTTGACTATCCTCTTTCGACTGTCGACCAAAAAAATTTTCAATTCACACCCCTTTTGATTATCAGATTTTATTTTTAAAATCTTCTAGTTTCATGTCAAAATTAAAACAATTAATTCTTAAATTCAAACAATGCCGCATAGGTACTTACAAAACAAAAAGGGAGGTTTACCTTGTACGCCTGACGAATGCTGCATCGTACCTTTTTCCCCCAAGACTGAGTGGTCATTTCTGCTCCACAATGACACACAAACAAAGAAAAAAAACCCAACTTATATATCACGCAATTTTTGAGTAATAAACCTAACCGAAAGAAGTTCTTATCACAGACAGCTTCTAAAAGAAGAGAAAAGAGAAGAGGGGCAAGACTAGAGAAGGAGCTAAGACCGCTTAGTCCTTTTACTAATTACCCCATGCTAAAAGAGAGAAATATAATTTCAAATCAAAAAACCATGTGTGAACTTTATAGAATGAAAACAAAATCTAATTAAGAAGCGACAATTCTCCTTTTCGGAAAAAAACATGTAAGAACTTATACAGTAAAGTAGACATGCTTTTACTCGTGTATTTTGAGATAATAATTTAAATATGACATAAGGTTACTTAGAACCCATTGATATGAGATTGTTTAACTTTATTTAAAAATCAATATTTGGCTATAAAAAATGATAATCAAGCTGGTTTGGAAAATATTGAAAAAACAATTTTCAGTTTCATTTTAAATATATATTTTTTCAACTTTACCAGATTTTGATAGTCTTTAATGTGATTAGAGTTATCATACCAGCCAAAAAGTAAATTTGACAACCCAAGATATATTATGAATTTTTTTATAAAATAGTGTGTAAAAACCATACATGTGAATTAATAAAGTTTTAACTGAATTTTACTTAAAATAAAGATAAAGAGCGCATATGAAAGGAACAACAAAAAGATAAATGTCGCACCTTAAAAGTTGATATTCTAATCTCAAACACCCAAATCAAAGTATATTGTAATGATAAGTTTCTCTTGAGGTATTTGTATATATATATATATATATATATATATATATATATATATAGGTGCAAGTATGTGTATAGAAATAAACAGATAAAAAAAGAGAAAATAGTTAATGCAGACTCGTCTCTCGAGATATTTGTATATATATATATATATATATATATATATATATATATATAGGTGCAAGTATGTGTATAGAAATAAACAGATAAAAAAAGAGAAAATAGTTAATGCAGACTCGAAAACTATAATACCGATAATCGAAAAAGATTATATAAAAAAGTAATTAAGTAATTATAACATAAGTATTTGGGGCATATGGATCAAACCGTACTAAATCAAACCGATGAATTATGTTATATTAATGAAAGGATATTGACCTTTATCTTGATTTGGTTGATTTAGTATTGAGAAAAAGATTTGACCACTCTTGATTTAATTTCAACACATTTTGGTAGTCTTTGATGTGATTAATATTGTTACACCAACGAAGCAATAAATATAAAAAATCAAGATATACAATGACTTTTTTATAAAAAAAAAATTGTATAAAAAATATACATGTGAATTAACGAAATTTTGATAGAATTTCACTTAAAATAAAGATAAAATGAGCATATAAACTGAACATAAAAAAGATAAACATCGCACCTTGAAGTTGAAACTCTAATCTCAAATGCCCAAATCAAAGTTTATTATACTTGAAGAATTAGTTTGTGTTCATGTGTGTGTGTGTGTATATATAGGTGAAATTATGTGTACAGAGACAAAAAGATAAGTGGAGAAAATAGTTTTGAGCCACAAGTATAAGTAGATTATATAAAAAGTAATTAATTATAGTGATCCTCTAAGTCATTTCTCTTTTCTACAATTTTTGCAACGGTTAGAGTATTCCTTTAGAAATCCCAAGTCATTTATGACTTGCTAGAACCCATAGTTCAGCTGCCTAGTCGTTCATTCAGTTTTTCATGCTGGAAGGCCAGTTAAAGCTAGGAAAATGAGTTTTGTTGTGAAGTCAAGGTAAATGGCCTTAGAACGAAATTCTGATAGTTCCATTAGTTCCAGGATGAAAATATTAGGCTAGAAGCGTAGTCAGTTTGAGTATCAAGGTTTTTGGTGTTTGTTTATACCGAGTTTTGTATTTTGCCTTCAAAATAGGCCAATAGTTGACCTTAGTCAACATTCTTAGGAAACACACCCAAATGAAAATTTGACAGCACGGTTAGCTTTCAGACGTCGAGTTTGTTCTAGAATGATCTTTCTTTTGGTTCTTGAATCTTCTGGGTGCATTTTGGGCCCCTCAATAGAAATTGACTAAATTCGACTTTGAAAAGTGGGACCCATATTTGATCGTAATGACCACATATGGGATTTTTGGCTTTGCCAATAGATCTAGGATGTCGATTTTGGGCCCCTTGGTAGAAATTGACTAAACTCTCAAGCATGTACTTTCCAATCCAAATAGCCTACGTTATGTGATATTTCCTTTAAATGCGATAGAGCGGTTAGAGCTAGTGACTTCTGATCTCTAGATCCATTTGCAGAAGCATAAGTTTTGCAGTAAAGGATTTAGAACCAGTTTTTGCACAAGTATAAACATTTACACAGGAATTTTCCTTCAAATAGAGGAGTTTTGAGAAAAGTTTTAAAAAGATTTTTTTGATCAAACTAAGATGTGTCTAGTTGAGTTTTTGATGATATATAATTGCATCTTGATTCATCAAGACCTTCTTGAAGTAAGTCAACTTCAATTTGACTTGCTTTCAAAAGAATTTTTCAATCCTTCTTTTCTCTTGCAATTTTATTGTATTCATCAATAACTTTTCGAAGTTTATTAGTAACCATATCTAAGGAATTTTGAAGATTTACACAATTTGGACAGGTTGGAGTTCATATCTTTTTGGTGTCACTATCCAAACTAGATCCTAGGTGTGACACGGTAAATGAGATCCCCAGAGGAACCCCAAACTAGCATTGTTAGCACATCATAAGCAATCATAGGTAATGAGTAAATATGCATAGGCGAAAGGCAAGACACAATCATAAAGCTGCAGCAAAAGAACATGAGATATATAAAAACTGTAAGACCCATACATAGTGTCCAACAAGCCTCTAAGTAATAGACTAGGCAAGGGTTAAGACATGTCCCTGCTCACCCTTAGTGAAATAAAAAGATAGTCTCAATATAGCTCATCCATAACATAAAAGCTAGATAGTAGATTTTGTCCCCGAAGCATGAGGGCTCACCAAATTAGTCTCTGAAATAAATCTAAATCTAGCCACGAGGGTGAGAAGGAGGGTAGTCACCTGCCCTTACATTTTGAAATAATCTAGACATAAAATATGTATTAGTACATTTGAATATACTAAGTATGCGAGCATCTAATACAATAATATACATGAGATACATAACTAAGTAATACATGGGCAAGGGGACAAGTAGAACAATAGTAAGGAAGGAATCAACATACCAATATGCTATGAATAGAAAGATGCATGATAACATAAAAAGCCATACATATGCAGGAAAGTCATTGTAACCGATAATAAGACTATGCGATCTACAATATGGAATCTCGATGTGGCTCCTACATTAGAACAAAAGGAGTCTACTTGTTAGGTTGAAGATATTGGTGACACTTAACCTTTATATGATTGTACTTGTTTTTTGCTCGGTTTTTGTTATTTTGATATTTGAAAAATTGTGAGGTTTCATATATCCTGTTGATCCAAAAGAATATTGCACTGTTCTCTTCTTAGGAAAATAATTTGAAATTTTGAGTTCTAGTTTTGCTTAAACTCCCCAAGTCGCGTTCGCCATGGATTTGGTTGATACAACTCTTGAAAAGACAGTTTTCTTCCGTTGACATCCATATTTCTCTATGGTTGATGACAGACTGAGTGCTTTTTCAATAGGTATATAATTTATTTTTTCGGTAATCTGCGGTAGTACCCGACCAAACCCAAGAAACTTCTTATTTCTGTTGGAGAAGTTGGTCTTGGCTAGTTCTTAACCATCTTAATCTTCTACCTATCCACCCGAATGCCATCTATACCTCTTTTTCCCAGTTAATACAATGCCAACCAGGATACCTCATACGTTTCTTTGGTACATGGTAGAGTACTCTGAGAAATCTTTGTAGATGCATGTATCTTGAATCCCCCAGAGTACTCATTTTCCGATCCACGTAATGAAGAAATAACCCCCTTGCCTTTATCACATTTTTCAAAATGCCAATCCACTGGTGCAGCTAAAATATTGCCTAGAACACAATACCCGAAAGAAGAGAAAAAACAGAATTTTTGAAAACAAGAGGACGACTTTGTGTACATTAAAAATACTGACAGTATTTTTGAGGTTTACAATATAGGTACGGCTCAGGGTGATAAAGTAGTACAGATTAGAGAGTCATGACTTCCAGCACACCTGACTGATTGTCCACCCTTTCATGCTAAAAAAGTGTGTGTATATGTGAGAGAGAACTTACTAATGAACATCAACATCTTTACAATGATGGCAGTTAATAATTGCATTTTGGAAACCCAAATCACTGCAAATTTCACAAATCTTTTTCTTCAAGTTCATAAAGATAACAAAGAAATTCAGAAGCTAACTGTCTCTTGAACAGAATGAAAAATGAGGAGACAAAATGTCATCAGGTACACAGTGCTATATCATAATCAACGAAATTAAGTTCTCATCACTCCTCCTTAAGAAACACTTCATGGAGGTAAAAGCTAGTGTCTGTACAATCCCAGTTTTTCTTCTTGCAATTATAAATAACTGGCAAACAATTGATCTGCTTCTGTTTTGATTATCAGCTGACAGTTCATTTTATACTTATTCTATTTACGTTTGTTGTTTTGTACTTTAATCATATACCACTACACATAATCTACGCTGCTGTTCAACCTGAAATTTTAACAAATCGGTAAGTTGACTTTGGACTAAAATGTTCTAAAAACTAGCTAAATTTTAATCCCTATCAGTTAGTAGCCTAATATATACACGGGGGGTATTACTAGTAGAACAAGACCACAATGAAGTGAATTTACTTCCAGGAATGATCTAGAGCAAGATCACATGGATGTGTTATAAGTGGATTCATCACTCCACTCGCTTTCACAGCATCAGGACTTCTAAACTTCAGAATGATAGGACTATCAGGACCGAAAAATGTAGGCTACATCAATAGGATGGAAGTATAGACTAAGTTGCTCGGACTCTTCACTTTGGTGCCTCACCCATGCCGACATGATATGGGTGTATGTGTGGGATCCGTGTCCGATTTGATCAATCAGTTTCAAGTACTTTGTCCAAAATTGATAGGGAAAGTCAGGATAGTTTTAATGATTTGTGTAATCAATATAAAAGCTAAGGTCAAATTGAAGAAAATGGAATGCTTTTTATATAAAAATTTCTATGTCACTCCTTTTCCTTTAATCTTCTTCCGAGATTCTCCTCAAGTTCTCCATGTAATATATCATAATTTAGGTTTAATCACTCTATTTTTGGATATTTTAGTTATATTTTAGGCACATCTCCGCTCCTGTATACATATATGGATCCATATTCCCAAATCTAAAAATTAGATCATGAAGGATCCGACCTCTAGATTCGCACCTGTATTGGATACCCGCACCCGAGTCCAAGCAACTTAGAGTATAAAAGTAAATAAATTTTG
Source organism: Solanum virginianum (assembly GCA_000787875.1). Lineage (NCBI taxonomy): Eukaryota > Viridiplantae > Streptophyta > Magnoliopsida > Solanales > Solanaceae > Solanum > Solanum virginianum. The sequence goes on along the minus strand of DF357462.1, from coordinate 200,151 downwards.
CTAGGAAAGATTTGCATATATTGATGGTGCGAGGGTGATCACTATTTTGAAAGATAGTATCGACTCTAGGCTTGATATATCAATAGCATTATTTTTTAAAAAATTAATAAGAGTATGTGATAGAAAGTGAAAGTTCTGTTGAATAAAAATATAAGAAGAGGATAAAGCTGAACAAGTAATGAATATCGGAGATATTGGTGAACACTTAAACTTTAGATGATTATACTTGCTTTTTATGTGGTTCCGTTATTCTGATATTTGAAAAATTGTGAGGTTCCATATATCCTGTTGATCTAAAGAATACAACACTGTTCTCTTCCCAGTAAAAGAATTTGAAGTTTGAGTTCCAGGTTTGCTTAAATTCTCCCGAGTCTCAGTTTCCATGGATCTGGCTGATACAACTCTTGAAAAGACAGTTTTCTTCCGTTGACATCCATATTTCTTTATGCTTGATGATAGATTGAGTGCTTCTTCAACAGGTATATATTTCATTTTTTTTGGTATGTATCTCTTTTTCCCAGTTAATACAATGCCAACTAGGATACCTCATGCATTTCTTTGGTGGTAGAGTACTTGAGAAATCTTTGCGGACAGTATTGTGGAGGTTTACAAAGAACATATAGGTACAGTGCAAGGTGATAACGTAAGTACAGAATAAAGAGTCATGAGTTCCAGCACACCAGATTAAAGAGTGTGTATGTGAGAGAGAGAGCATACCAATGCATGTCCACATCTTTACAATGATGGCTAGTAATAATTGCTTTTTGGAAACATAATCATCGCTAATTTCACAAATCTTTTTCTGCAAATTCATATAGATAATAAAAGAAATTCTGAAGCTGACTGAATAGAATGAAGAATGAGGAGTCAAAATGTCATCAGGTACACAAAGCTATATCATAATCAACAAAATTAAGTTCTCATATTCTTAAATCCTACTTTTACGGTAGAAGTACATCCATCTGTGCATTATCCAAACAAATTATTTTCCTAGAATATCTTTGATTATATATCACCCAGTCAAAATCACCTCTAGTATTCCTCCCTAAGAAACACTTCAAATTATTTTTCTAGAATATCTTTGACTAGGCAATCCCAAAACCAAATCAGAAGGCTAAATGATACTATAGGAAGGCCGAAGGCCTATCACTACTACAGCGGGGATAGAGGAGGAAATGCTTTGTATACACAACTATTGGACAACAACACCTAATTTACTGGTCACCAATCCCAAGGTGATGAAAGATGGTTATATACTTACTAGAAGACAACATCTTGAACTCATAACTTCTGTTACAAAGAGGAGGTGTATTTGGCTATGAAAAGCATAAATAATGATAATGCTCCTAGATGTGATGGGTTGAATGCAGTGTTCTTTAAAAAGAATTGCCAGATTATTGGCGACCAAGTTACTGATGCTATACTTTGTTTTTTTTTTAAAAAAACAAGAGAAATATATAAAGCCATCAATTGTGCTACTGTAACATTGATGCCTAAGGTGAAGAACCCATCCACAATTTAAGGAATACAGACCTATTTCTGTTGCACTATTTTATATATAATAATTTCCAAAATTTTGATTAATAGGTTTGGGTTCATGTCGGGACGGTCAACTACGAAAGCAATTCATCTTGTTCGAAGATTAGTGGAGAAATATAGAGAAAGAAAGGACCTTCATATGGTGTTCATTGATCTCGAGAAGACCTATGACAAGGTTCCAAGGGATGTCCTATGGAGGTGTCTAGAGGTTAAAGGTGTCCCAATAGCTTGATCTCGAGAAAGCATATGACAAAGTCCCAAGGGATATCTTATGGAGGTGTCTAGAGATGAAAGGTGTCCCAATGGCATATATTAGGGTGATTAAGGATATGTATGATGGAGCCAGAACCTGGGTAAGAACGGTGGGAGGAGACTCAGAGTATTTTCTTGTTGAGATGGGACTCTATCAAGGATCTGTATTGAGCTCTTTCCTGTGTACCTTGGTGATAGATGAGCTAACGCGATCTATCCAAGAGGAGGTTCCATGAAGTATGTTATTTGCAGATGACATAGTCCTGATTGATGAGACTCGAACTAAAATTAATGATAGGTTGGAGGCTTGGAGATACGTCTTGGAGTTCAAAGGATTTAAACGGAGCAGGACCAAAATAGAATACTTGGAGTGCAAATTCAGTGTTGCGAGGAATGAAGCAGACAGTGATGTGAGACTTACCACTCAACCTATCCCCAAGAGGGATAACTTTAAGTATCTGAGGTCCATCATCCAAAGTAGTGACGATATCGATGATGATGTCATACATCGTATTGGGGCAGAATGAACTAAATAGAGACTTGCCTCGGGAGTATTGTGTGACAAGAAGATACCACCTAAACTCAAAGATAAATTTTACAGAATGGTGGTTAGAGCATCTTTATTGTTTGGGGTAGAGTGTTGGCCAATAAAAAATGCACATGTTCAGAAGATGCACATCGTAGAGATGAGGATGTTGAAAAGGATGTGTGGCCACACTAGGAGTGATAAGATTAGGAATGAGACCATTCGGGAGAAGCTAGAGGTGGCCCCTGTGGCTGATAAGATAAGGGAAGTGAGGCTGCAATGGTTTAGACATATGCAGAGAAGGAGTATCGATGCTCCTATTAGGAGGTGTGAGAGATTGGTTTTGGAAGACACACAGGGGTGGAGGTAGACTGAAGAAGTATTGGGGAGAGCTAATCGGACAGGATTTGGCAAAACTTGATCTCACCGAAGACATGACTTTGGATAGAAAGGAGTGGAGGTCGTGAATTAGAGTAGTAGGCTAATTAGTTCTAATCGGACAGGATTTGGCAAAACTTAATCTCACCGAAGACATGACTTTGGATAGAAAGGAGTGGAGGTCGTGAATTAGAGTAGTAGGCTAATTAGTTGGTAGGGTTAGGTGGATGTCTGGACGTGGGGCATAGTAGGGTAGCAGGAGTAGTCATGTTTATATCATGTGTTGTCATTATTAGTTGTATGGGTGTTAAATTTATCATATTTACATATTGTTGTGTGCTTTCCGTTATTAATCGCCCTTTCTATTCCCTTTCCTTTCCTTTTGGTCATATCTAGTTTATTCTACTTATGGGTTTTTGAGACGAGGGTTTTCAGGAAACAAAATCTAATGGGTGAATACACATAACATTTTTGACCTTATAGACTCCTTACATGAGACGAGGGTTTCCAGGAAACAGCCTCTCTACTTCTAAGAGGTAGTGGTAAGGTCTGTGTACATTCTACCCTCCCCAGACCCCACTTATGGGATTCCACTGGGTATGTTGTTGTTGTTGTTGTTGTAGGTTGAAAGGCGTTATGAAGTTGTTGGTTGATGTAAACTAATCTGCTTTTGTCCTTGGTAGACTAATTTCTGATTACTACATATCCTCCAATTTCCTACTAATCTGCTTTTGTACTTAGGCAAGGTGATCCTCTATTACTCTACCTCTTTATCCTTGTTATGGAATACTTTAGTAGATTGGTGAAGTCACTTGGACACAAAAAGACATTCAAATATCACCCGAAATATGCCAAAATGAGGATGGTCCTATGCAACAACTCGCAAACCACGTGGGAGATTATTTTACTTTCACATTTTTATTTGACTTTATCTTTATTAATAATTTAACTTTGGAGTTGTATGTTTTAGCTTCTCTGGTCTCAGATTTTTATACTTCCAAAGAAGATACTTAGCAGTAACAAATCACCTATATCTTGGGAACAAAAAATATAAACTTTGGGTAAGAATCTATCAGTATGGGACATTGCTACACCACAGGCATCATGGTTACTAAGGAAGATTTTCAAGAGTAAAAAGTACTTTGAGGCAGCTGGTATCTCTTATGACCAATTCAAGGCTTTACAAGACTTCTCAATCCAGAAGATGTATAGAAAGTTGTAAAGGGAACTTTCCTAAAATTACATGGAAAAAGTTAGTTTGCAATAATCTTGGAGAAACTATATGCTCTTTATGTCCTAACTCTGCCTCACCCATTCTTTGAATGCCCTTACTCAGCATATGCGTCGAGGAAACTATTAAGCTGGCAAGGAATAGAGAGACATCCCAAGGAATGGAAAGAGGAGCTATCCTGGATGACTAGATGGAAAGGGAGATGTACAACAGATGAAATCCTCAGAATGGTGGCCACTGGTTGAGCGGAACGATACATTGTTTGTTTTGTAAATTTTTTTAGTTCTGTAACTTAATGAGATGTAGAGTGCGAAACAATTTTTAGCTCCATGTGGAATTGTCTTTATGTTTTTTTGTCTGAGAAATTACTTCATGGATCTTTTTTTGCTTCCTCAAAACTCGAATACGGAATTCTCTTTATGTTTGTTGTCTGAGAAATTGCTTCATGGATCTTTTTTTTCTTCCTTGAAACTCGAATACCCCTTTCATTATGCGTCAAAAAGCAGAGAAGTTTCCCTTAGATTTTTCTACATATTCTACTTATATGTATATATTGAAAATCTTTTTTACTTGAAGAATTTACACCACTCAATAGGAATCCAAGTTCTCTTCCATACAATTATTAGTCTTTCTTTTCTTCTTTGCAATATAGGGGAGGTTTTTGACATCTTACGTGCTCTGGAACTTGCACTTGGGATATTTAATAACCGTATCAAGGTTATCCTCCTTCCATAGTTAGCCGTAAGATTTATAAGTTATCATGGTTATTGTCTGATATTCCTGGATTGTCATGACCCCGAGTGACATGGCGAATGAGAACCCGAGAGTCCCCAAACAAGCTTCAAAGTATCCATATTCACATCATCGGTTCTGAAGCGTATACAAATAGTAAACACATAGTTCTAAGGGACGGGAAAGTAGAACTCACGCTATGGGGATCTTATTGGAAAAGAGATTAACATGGATTCACATAGCACATGGAACATAAGAATTAAGGGGCGGATAAGTATGTTTCACTCTATGGGGGCAATACGGGATTTAGGATCTTTCACATTTCCTCATCAAGTTATACATACTTATCATATTTCTCATAATCAATACATGATAGCCATATCAAATAGATAACCATAACCATAAGTTCCAAATACAACACATAATATATAGATCCGACGACAAGAGTCTACAAGATGTTCAATAATGCCTCTAATCATAAGATAAGACGAGGGCCAAGTCATATTCCGGGCTCATGCTCATAGTAAATAAT
>DF357462.1:163118-194938 GCA_000787875.1 Solanum virginianum | reverse complement strand
ATAAGACGAGGGCCAAGACATATTCCGGGCTCATGCTCAAAGTAAATAATATAAACAAAAGTACCATAGGTAGAGGAATGGTGGCTTGTCCTTAGAAGGTAGGACTCACCACATCAAATGTCTCAAATCCGGTCTAGCTATCAACGGTGGATAAAGGTAGTCTTTAGTTTCTATATGGTTAGATCATATAGGCAAAAGTATGCGTTAGTACATTTGAATATACTAAGTATGCGGCCACGCAATGAATATGACTTTTCAAACCTGCATTCAATGTTAGATGGCAAGGGCACATAATATAGAAAGAGTCATATAACAAGAGATATAGTATACGATATGCCATGAAATCGATGATGCATGATATGCATAATGCTCATATATATTGGGGATGAGACCTTAACCGACATCTCAAACTCATACGAGATATTACATAAATTTTCCCAATCTTGACCTCCCATTGGGTTAGAGAAGATTACTTGCCAAAGGTAGTTTACACCACACCTTATGACTCGGTCATTTCGTCTGTCGTGGCCACCTTCCTTACGATCTAGTCATTTCAAAAGGATTTCCATTATCATTTCATATCATATCAATAAATGAATAGCCATTCCTTACGACCTAGTTATTTCACCATTCCTATGTTGGCACATAGTTCAAGAAAAGGGAGAGGACCTTTGGGCATAGTCCTGACGCCCCCAATCCATCTTTGCTAAGTCAAACATCCCATGAGAATACTTATATATATCTGTATATATATAGATGATTTCAAAAGAGGCAAGTCATTTCAATTCATCTCAATGCACATTTATGCTTAAAAGCCAAACATTCTTCGTAATCATTCATTTATGTGCTAAAAACCCAAATCGTAGTTTAATATCATATTTCTCATGCATAGGAATACCCCATCCATTAAAGAATATGAACAAGCCCCCAATATGCTCAAAGAGCCAATAACAATAGACATTTATGTGATCATACTCTTATCATAACCAATATGTGAGCTTGACTCATCGAAAATATTTTAATAAAACCATATGTGAGCTTAAGCATCGATAATTTCGTAAATCCAATGCTCATGAATGCAAATGTTATGAATGAGATGAGAATAGCATGGGTAATAGAGATTTAAACTTAAATCAATAATATATTATGAAATTCAAGTAAAGCAACTAGTAAAATTTACATTTAAAACATAATATAGGCTACCCATGCACAAATCAAGCTTTAAAGGGGACATGCACTTTCATAACTTCATAATCTCAATTAGAGGTGGCAATTGGGCGGGTTGGGTCAAATTTGAGCAGGTTACCATGGGTCAAGACAACAAACGGGTCAAGACCCAACCCAACTCAAATTTGCTTGGGTCAAAATGGGTTGAGTAACGGGTTATAGGGCGGGTCAAGACCCAACCCAACCCAATTTTTACTAACTTTAGTTGACCCGCTCCGACCCAATATTTACGAACTTTAATTATTTTATTTGTTCTTTTTCAATATTATAGTACTTAATTAAAATATATTTTTCTTTATTATGACTATATAAAACATATGAAACTAAAAAAAGTGTTTTAAAAAATATTTTAGGAAGATCTCTCTAAAGTCAATTTCTATTGTATATCAACCCAATTTTAAATGGGTTGAAATAGGTTGACTTGGGTTAAGATGAGTTGAGCTAGTAATTGGGCGGGTTATTAACCCGTCCAAACTTTAGCAGGTTGGGCTTAATTTTGACACCCCTTAATCTCAATTCAAACCATCATATTAGGGCTTAAAGCAACTTAAAATCACAAATAAAGTATAGTCCACTAATTAAATTTAATAAATCAAAATAATGAAAACACATATTCAAAGTAAGCTAAAATTCATGGAAATCACTTGAAAAGAGTTTGAGTCTCCTTCGTTTGAAAGGAACTAAGTGAGTCTCCTTGGTTTGAAAGGAACTAAGGACCAAAACCCACATACCTTGCTTAGGAAGATGAATTTGGGAAGAAATTTGGTATAGAAAGTCTTTTCCCTTGATTTCCAATCTTAATTCCTACAAGAGTTCTTTTGAGAGAGACTTGAGAGAATTTTGAATGTGAGGAATGAATTTAAATGATAGGAATAAGATTTAGGACATTAGGAAGTCTTAAGATAACATAGGAAGTCATAAAGACCCCTTGGAGAAGCCACAATTACAAAAAAAAAATCTATTAATGAAGCAAAAATTATATTCCTTGCCAGGGGTCTGTGAGGAGGTATCACGGTCCGTACAAGGTTTCACAGACCGTGAAACTCTCCCGTGAGACCTCACTTAAGCAAATTTTAGAAAACACTACACATAAGGGCTTTACGAAAACGGGCAACATAAATAAGCTTGAATTGAGGGCTTGAAAGTGAACTTAGCTTGAGCTTAAAGATTGCGTACTTAGAAAAATTCGACAAAGGCATTCACATGGCCGACTTCTCGGCCTGTACAACTCTACACGGACCGTAGGGTCCTCCATACTACTTCACTTAGAAAATTCTTCACGACAAAGTTTTGAGATGGTGATCCAATATATAGAAAATATTTCACTCCGGAGCCCATACAAATGGCCACACGGGCCGTGCCACTTCATATAGGTTGTGTACTTGGTCGTGGCACTACACTTGGTCCCAAAATTGTAGGATTTCAAGCCAAGGCCACCACACAGTTTGTGAAGTATCACACGGACCGTGAGGGGTCCAAGTGTTGTGTGCCTTAGTTTAAGGGCCAACACTCCTCTATAGGCCAAGGGCCACTTCATGGGGGCTCCACATAGGCCATGTGACCTCAAATGGACTGTGAGGGATCCCTTGGAGAGTCACCTTGGTCCAAAATATTTCGAAACCAAATATTCAAGCTCCATTAAAGTAGTACAAAGTCCGGGTCCTTACATGAATATTTATTTTTTTTGCTCTTTTAAGACTAAGTTAGAACATACGATTAATTGGTAAAAACGCCCACTAATTCATGCAAATCATAATGTTTTCGATAGCCTAATAATTAATCTAATTAAATTTGAATGAACAAGAAATTTAAACAAAGCAATTCATTTCTTCTTGTGCCTATAAGTGCCTAATTAAATCAACAATACCAAACTAAGAAGAAAGCATGTATAATGACCATTTTGAGTTATAATGATGATCAATGAACAAAAGCAAAAGTAAATGCCAAATTACTAAAATAAGAAAGTATATAACATTTATAGTGTAAATATTGGGATCACATCTAAGTGTGAATCCGCGATAAGTCCACAACGCTGACATGCTGCGCACCTTTTCTGGAATGCGTTTTCATATTAAAAAAATATTTTTTGATCCGATTGCTCTAAGAATCAGCCAACACCATTTTTCCACAAAATATATCGTGTTGATCGTAATTCCAGCCTCAGATTTGCCATCGGACTTTGGGAAGACACGTAATGCGAGCATTTCTCATCTAAGGGTATTTTGGTAATTTTACTAGGTGTTACACTATTGCCAAAGCTTAGTTTGTTTTATTATAAAGTCATTGGGGCACAATACGACAAGATAACAACATGTGAAACAACAAAGGAGATGGGGGAGAAACTTAAGGTTACATATGAAGGGGCAAGAAAAGTCAAAGATGCTCGAATAAGTTCCCTAGTAAATGAATATGAATATTTCAAAATGGCAGATGATGAGAATATTGAAATCATGTTCTCAAGATTCAACAAGATTGAATTTACACTTCTTGAAATAGTCTATTTAAATGGATTACAAGTTAGAAGGCTTATCAGAAGACTTCCAAGTCTTATGAGACAAAAGCAACAATTTTAGAAACTGGAGACAAAAGCAACAATTTTAGGACACCAGCGTTCCTACATTTCTCCAGATATCTTATGTATTCTCCATATCAATTACTTTGTTGCTTCCCTCGTCAGAACATCCATCTTTGTCACTATGTTGATGCCCCCTTCAGCATACCCATCTATGTCTTGTGCCTATAAAATAATCCCCACAGGAAGTGCTTGTTGTTCCATCCTACAAGAACATCCACAAGGTGAAAGACATGTCTACAATCATCACATTATTTATCTTCAATATAATATAATCATACACATATATTACCTAAAAATTCATTAAAAATGAAAGAAGAATATAGAAATTATCGACATACTTTGAAAATCACTGCGTAGGGTTGTGGATGCAAGTATAAACAACTCAACATCATTTATAAGCGTTCTCATCACCAAATCTTGTCTATGCATGAACTCTACCAGAGTAATATATATCTCAGACCTATATATAATGGGAAATGCAGATCAATTTATAGAAAAACATTCCGGGGCAAGGGAGTACTTCTACTTTGCAACCCTTACCCCTTGACCAATAGATATTGAAGGCAGAAGCTAACCTTTCTTTCTCGCTGGTAAAGAAATATAGTCCTATATCTTCTTTACCTGGAACATGATTATTGAATAAACTTTCCCAGATATTCGCACGGGGGATCAGTTGAAATTTAAGACTAGCAGGCAAACGGCATGAGTACTCATAGACCACACGTCTAACTTTGGAAGGAGGATGAGCCTGGATACAATTATTGAGCATCCTAGGTACAACTTCTGGAGCACCTAAGAAATCAAAACTTCCCCTACAATGTGAAGAAGAAGAGAGCTTACGAAATTATAGGGATGAGAACTTGTTCCTATTGAATGGTGCTAAATCCTCATATAAAAGAAAGATCATATATATATGTAGTCCATAGAATAATCAAAGTTGTCACTCCTATGCCTTAATCACTAGGTCATCTTCTTTGGGACCAACATTATATTGTTAACAAAAACGTATTATATATTTATCCTTATTTTTCAATAGGAAAATTACAAAGAAGAGAGGGTTAATCAGTCCACTAACTACTAGCAAAGATAGATCATTCAAAAATAGAGATGAACTGAATTTGAATTAGTAATAAATGTACAGAATCAAGGGTACTCACTTCCAGGAATAATCTAGAGCAGGATCACAAGGGTGTGTCGTAAGTGGAGTCATCATTCCGTTCGCTTTCATGGCATCGGTACTTCTAAGCATAGGGCCATCAGGCCCTAAAAAGCAGGCTACACCAATAGGATAGAATCATAGAGGTAAACAAATTTTGCTACTAAAGATTTGCATATATAGATGGTCTAAGGGAGATTGTTATTTTGTAAGATAATATCAGTTCTAGATATATCAATGGCATTAGTTTTAAAAAATTTAATATGAGTATATGATAGTAATTGGTAGAATACTCTGAGAAATCTTTGTAGAGGCATGTATCTTGGATCCCTCAAAGTACTCATTTTCAGGTCCACTTAACGAAGAAATAACCCCCTTCCCTTTATCATATTTTTCACAACTCCAATCCGCAGGTGCAACTATTAAATAGCCTAGAACACAATACCTGAAAGAAGAGAAAAATCAGAATTTTTGAAAATAGGAAGAGGACTACGTGTACATTAAGAATACAAAAAAGTATTTTTGAGGCTTACAAAGAACATATAGGTACGCCACAAGGTGATAAAGAAAGTACATATTAGAGAGTCATGAATTCTAGCGCACCTGACTGATCCTCCACCCTTTCATGCTAAAAAATGTGTGTTGAGAGTGAGAACTTACCGATGCACGTAAACATCTTTACAATGATGGCAATTAAGAATTGCTTCTTGGTAACCTATATCACCGCAGATTTCACAAATCTTTTTCTGCAAGTTCATATAGATGATAAAAGAAATTCAGAAGCTGATCCACTCTTGAACAGAATGAAGAATGAGGGCAAAAAATGTTAGCAGGTACACACAACTATATCATAATCAGCAAAATCAAGTTCTGGTCTTCTTTTAGCTAACATGCTTATCTTTCATAATAAATTCTCCTTTTATACCAAAAGTACATCCATCATGAGTAAATTATTTTCCTAGAACATCTTTGGTTTTATATCATGTAGACAAAATCACCTTTAGTATTCCTCCTTAAGAAGCACTTCATGGAGGTAAAGAACCAATGGACATTCCTTTTCCATAAAACAAATACTTCTTCCATTTCAATTTGTTTGTTTTATTTTCGGTTTCATTCCTTCTTGATTGAAAATTTATTTGTTATCTCTTTAATTTTAATTTCTATATGTCATGTTTAAAATCATAAAGTTAAAGAATATTTTAATAATTTTTTCATTGTTATCTTTTGTACTTTCTTAGACTCTGACACATACCAAAACTAGACAAATAACAAAATGAAATTGAAGGAATAAATACTTAGGAGTCGTTTGGTTGGGATTTTTGGATTAATTATTAAAAGATAAGTTATCCCACCATTTTTACGGGATAACTAATTATATATGATAACTTATCCTACACTATGGTATAAATAATGCAAAAAAAAAAATCATCCTAGGACTACCTAATGCCTCCAACCAAATGTAGAATAAAATGTATTTTATCTCAGAATTACTATACCTTATACCTAACACCGAAGAACTCCTTAAAAAAGTCTAATATACTAGTATGTGGCACCTTTTAGATTACATGATTCAAGCGAGTCTTTGATCTAACTTTTTATGGTTTGATTTATAGTTAATTGCATGTAATATTTGTTATGTAGATTCTGCTAGCATCTAAAAAGTTTGAATAATGAATTTTAGATACACAGAGAGGGGAACAACTCAGGATCCAAAAACCAAAAGAAAAAGAAAATAAATCAAGTCAAAGAAGACAAAGGAGTAGGAATCCCAAGAAAGGCGATAAATTAATGAAAGACTCCTCAAATCTAGGCTACAAGATATCAAATTCAAGGCAAATCAAAGAGAAGAATATTTCAAGTATAAGGATTCAACACTCTGTACAAGGCATAAATTTGGCCATGCTTGGAAAGAAATTATAGCAAAACATGACCATATATAATATGGATATATATTCTCAATCAAGGAATCATTATGAATCCTTGATTGAAAGAAATTCCCTTGAATTTTCCTAATAGAGCTTCAACTGCAATCTCTCAAAATCCATTATTAAAAGACCTCCTCATCATTGTATTTAGCTATGTCCTTTCCTTGAACTTGTACTGATATTTTCTTTCATCTTACAAAAATACTGTACTTATTGAGTGAACAATACAAGAAAAAAGAAAAAGAGTACTTTGGAATAGGTTATACAGGTAGAGCTGTGTCAAAACAAGTCTGATATGTGTATCAAATAAGTTGATCAATTACAAAAGATTGTAAACTCCAAAACCCTCATCAAGCTCTAAAGTATACCCTTATAACCTAAGGGGATTCAGCTAGGCACCGCATCACTGATCTGAATTAGTATAACAATTCTCTATCTCTTCGTTATTTACCTTATCATTTTTATCATAATTATTTGTTGAACTAACTTATAGGTAAGTTGACTATCTCCTTTGGACAGTCAACTAAATTCACCCCCTCTCTTAATTATCAATTGGTATCAGAGCATGTTTGACTCGTAGAAATGTCTAATCATACATTATAAAAGATCAGATGGCCAACTATCAAATCTCAAGCGCTATCCTTCAAAATGGTCATTTGTCAAAGAGTCCTCCATACTTCAATTGCTAGCACTACGTTCATCGGAAGGAAGGATTCAGAATCTTTGTTCAATCAATTGACTTCCAAGCTTAGATAGTGATCAAGAAAGGACCAAAACCCATTCTTGACATCACAATGAAGGAATCTATTGGAAAATCACTTAATCTGGATTATGTCGAAGTAACAAGGAATAACAAGCTAAGAGTTAATCCAAACTATTGATGGAGCTTAGTTTGTTTTATTATGAAGTCAATGAGGCACAATACGATAACATATCAACATATGAAACAACAAAGGAGATGGAGGAGAAACTTGAGGTTGCATATGAAGGTGCAAGAAAAGTAAAGGATGCTCGAATAAGTTCCCTAGTGAATGAATATGTATTTTTCAAAATGGTAGATAATAAGAATATTGAAATCATGTTCTCATGGTTCAACAAGATTGATCTTAAATTTCTCAAAATAGTCTACTTAAAAGAGTTACATGTGAGAAGGCTAATCAGAAGTCTTCCCAAGGCTTAGGAGACAAAAGCAAAAATTCTAGAAGATGGAGATCTATAGAACATGACTTATTATGAGCTTCGTGGAAATCTCATGGCGTATGACCAAAATCACATCAATCGGTACAATAAAAAAGAAAAGAAGATTGTTATCACCTTCAATGCAAAGTCTCTTGATGATGAAAATGCATTGGATGAGTTTGAGAGTAAGGGAATGACTCTCATAACTCAATAGCCTTAGACAAATGCTTAGACAAAGAAAGCAAAGACCTCAGCAAGGCACCAAAAATAATGACTATTAGAAGAATGATAACATATGCTATCATTGTGGTAAACTTGGACACATAAGGCAAAATTTTCCATAACTGAAGAAAAAGAATTATCACAAAAATGGAAACTCAAGAACTATTGGAGCATGGAGTGATGAAGAAGGTTCAGATGAAGATCCTAAAAAATTGCAAGCATATGTTTCATGTCAATTGTAAAACCAGTTGTAAGGCCCCACACATTAAAAGTTAGAAACAAGTCCAAGCAATGAAATTTCTAAAATAAATTTATGAAGATGTTCCACTAAGAGACCCTTCATGGCTCATGGTGCCCACCATTTATAGTGGCACACCTTAGTTGTGCGGGGATGTTTGAAGGCTGCCTTGGTGAGGTAACCCACCAGCTCATTGTGCTCACAACAACTCATAGTATGGTCTCACAGAGGGCACCCTCCCTTTTTTGCTTCAAGGCGCCAACCACGACGTCCACTATGGGTCGCGGTTCTCACCATGGGCCTTGGTGAGCCTTTTTATGCAGGGTTTTTCTAGTTTAAAAATTATGCAGGAGTCAAACACGACATCCACTATGGGTCATTTCCCTAATTCTTAAACTCCTTGTTGGAAAACTTTTAGACTACATTACCCTTCTAATACTACCTTAATCTATCTAAAGTCTTCCAATTACACTCCAAACACTTAGACATCAAATTCAATGTCATGGTCTCCTCTCCACTCTAATTGAAGAAATCATTAGAGATCCAACAAGTTCAAGGTAAGTTTATCTCAATTCCTTCAAATCTTCATCAAGATATGTGGGCTTTCATCCATTGGTATATTTCACCCATGGAACCCAATCTATTTTTATCATTATTCCTTAATTTCAAGCATAATCAAATGAGGGTTTTCATGATTTTAATTTTAAATGTTTAAATTATAATGTAGATTATGTTTATATACTAGAACATATATGGATTAATTCAAATCACATGGATTACATATCTACATGGATTTTCTTAAGTATGCTTTGATGCTCATGGAAAATTATGGTTGAGTTGCTTAAATTTAGTTTCAAATGATCTTCAATTTTATAATTATGCATGAATCTATCTTACTTTTATGATTTTAAGCTTACTGAATATGAACTCATGCTATTCTCCCTTCTTCATCATATGATTATGATCATGCATATACAAGGTTTCAAACAAGCATATGAGTAAGTGATTTAGAATCCTTGAAGGCGACCTAAGATTCCTATGGGAGACTTACCCTCTATTTGGATGGTGGTTTGTCGTGATTTCATATTGTATGGTATTGTACAGTACAATACTGTACAATGTTTAGATAGAAAGTATGAGTTGCTACTGTTTAATGATAATTTGATGTTTGATTTGACTGTACGGTACTGCATCGTAACTTATAAATTTATAAAAAATATCCTTAATTATTATAAATATTAAATTTATCGATATTTTAAAACATTTTTTAATAAAAATAAATACATAAAATCAAGTAGGGAAACATACAAGCTAATATATCTTCAATTCATACAAACAACACAAGAAAATAAAAAAAGTAAGATCTTTTAAAAAATCGAACCTTAAAAAATAGACTAAAACATAAAATAAAAGATGGGAGGCAGAAGAAAATTTTCAAAAGTTGATGCGGGAAATAAGTAATACAAAAGCAATAGATATATTAGGGTTAAGTTTAATAAAGAATAAAGTATATGTTAGAATTATTTGAAGTTAAGGTATAATTGGAAAGAAAATAAGGAAATTATTGTTAGATACCACCAAATTGGTGATTTCAAAGAATGAGGATTTTTATGGTTACAAAACCATGAAACCAAACCATACCATATAATTAATGAAACAATCAAAACAAATATGGTTCTCTTACTAACCATACCATACCATACCCCCTAAAAACCACCATCCAAATAAGTTGTTAGGATCCTAGGGTTATGGACAGTGTACTGATGATAGAGAGAACCTCGCGCTTTACATATATTACTGTACTGATGATGGGACACAGTTCCCACTTTACAGCAGGTATGAAATAAGCTACTCCTATGTATAATTTTATGAACTATGAGACTGTGATCAAGCTTATGATTATTTGACAAGTATGAAATATATGATGATGTATGATAATTGTGATCTCATGTCTATATTATGTATTCTGTGGGATGTTGACTTAGCACCAAAAGGACCTTGGGATTGGGGCATACTCATAGTTAAGGCATGGACCTTAGTACCAAATCTCGTTGTTCCTTAACTACATACCACCGTAGGATTTATTATTACCAATATGGTTTGATAGTAAATCCACATAGCTCATGACATCCACCTAGTGGGGTAGAGTTCAATCTAACAGGTAGACTCCCCCTTTTCTTATGTAGGAGGCACAACGGGATTCTTCATGCATCACTCTATTCATGGCATATTAGTATGCTGATTCCGTCCTTACTCTAGTTCTACTTGTCCCCATTCCCATGTATTACTTAGTTATGTATCTCATGTTTATTACTGTATTGCATGCCTGCATGCTTAGTACATTCAAACATACTAACCATATTTTATGCCTACATTATTTCATAATGTAGGGGCAAGTGACTACCCTCCTCACCCTCATGGCTAGATTTGGATTTATTTCAGAGACTGATTGGATGAGCCCTCAAGCTTCGGGACGAAACCTGCTATCTTCTAGCTTTTATGTTATGGATGATCCATATTGAGACTATCTTTTTGTTTCACTAAGGGTGAGCTAGGGACATATCTTTGTCCCCGCCTAGTCTATTACTTAGAGGCTTGTTGGACACTATGTATGGGTCTTACAATTTTTGTATATCTCATGTTCTTTTGCTACAGCTTTATGATCGTGTTTTGGATTTTGCTTATATGTATTTACTCATTACCTATGACTGCTTATGATGTGCTAAGAAGACTAGTTTGGGGTTCTTCTGGGGATCTCATTTACCATATCATACCTATTTTCTAGTTTGGGCTGTGACACTAGCAAGATATGAACTCCAACCTGTCCAAATTGTGTAAATCTTCAAAATTTCTTAGATATGGTTACTAATAAACTTCGAAAAGTTATTGATGAATACAATACGATTGCAAGAGAAAAGAAGGATTGGAAAATTCTTTTGGAAGCAATTCAAATTGAAGTTGACTTACTTCAAGAAGATCTTGATGATGTCAAGATGCACTTATATATCATCAAAAACTCAACTAGTCACGTCTTAGTTTGATCGAAAAAATCTTTTCAAAACTTTTCTCAAAACTCCTCTATTTCAAGGAAAAAATCTTGTTTAAACCTTTGTACTTGTGCAATAATTGGTTGTATATCCTTAACTGCAGAACTTATGCTTTTCAAATGGATCTGGAAACCAAAAGTCACCAACTCTAACTGCTTTATTGCACCTTAAAGAAATATTGCATAAAGTGGGCTATTTGGATTGGCGAGTACATGCTTGAGGGTGCAGAGGACTCTAATATGACTGCTAGCCTTCCCTACAGACTTCTTATCTCCCATATTATCATTGAAACTCTAGTGGATCTCTCAAAGTGTAAGGTCATTAAAATGTCAACTACCTATAACTCTAGGACTTTTCCTAGTATGGGTTACATATTGGTTGATAAAAAGTGGCACAAAAAGGATTCTCTCAATTCCGAGGTAATGCTCCTAAGCTTACCCGTGGTTCTGTTGACTCGACTGCCTGCTTATCAAGGAAGCAGAGGACATTAAAGCTCATTTTACCTTTCTCAAGTCAAACGTGCAAGTTATGTTAGAAGCTATCAGGAAGATCTTACACTGAGCAAGCACACCAGCACCAATATGGGAAAACTCAGCCTTAAAGTAGATGGTCTAAAGAAGGATGGAGTCTGCACAGTCAACAAACTTATCTAGCAAGTTCACTCCATGAAGGTTGGAAATGACTCCTCCAACAATCATCTTGATGTCTCTGTTCAAACCTCCTACTTCAACTTCTCTGAGAATGTTGTGTATAAGTAGATTATATAAAAAGTGATTTATTATAGTGATCCTCTAAGTCATTTCTAGTTTCTGCAATTTTTGCAATGGTTAGAGCATTCCTATAGCAACCCCAAGTCATTTATGACTTGCTAGCACCCATAGTTCAGTTGCCTAGTCGTTCGTTTGGAAGTTGTGTAGTTTTTCGTGCTGACATCTGTGATTTAAACCGGTATAAAAATTCTCTGCCTCTCCTTTATTTAACATATCGTTTGTATCATTTGTTATCTATTGAACAAACTCACAAGTGAGTTGACTATCCTCTTCCGACTTTCAACCCAAAAAAATTCAATTCACACCCTTTAGATTATTAGATTTTATTTTTAAAAGCTTCTAGTTTCATGTCAAAATTAAAAGAATTAACTCTTAAATTCAAACAATACTGTGTAGGTACTTACGAAACAAAAAGGGAGGGTTACCTTGTACACCTGACGAATGCTGCGTCGTCCCTTTTTCCCCCAAGACTGAGTGGCCATTTCTGCTCCACAATGACACAAATAAAGAAAGAAAATTCAAGTTATATATCAAACAGTTTTTGAGTAATAAAGTTAAGCGAAAGAAGTTTCGATCATAGACAGCTTCTAAAAGAAGAGAAAAGAGAAGAGGGGCAAGGGCGGCAAGATTAGAGAAGGAGCTAAGACCACTTAGTCCTTTTACTAATTCCCCCACACTAAAAGAGAGAATCTAATTTCAAATCAAAAAACCATGTGTGAACTTTATAGAATGAAAACAAAATCTAATTAAGAAGCGACAATTCTCCTTTTCGGAAAAAAACATGCAAGAACTTATACAGTAAAGTAGACATGCTTTTACTCGTGTATTTTGAGATAATAATTTAAATATGACATAAGGTTACTTAGAACCCGTTGATATGAGATTGTTTAACTTTATTTAAAAATCAATATTTGGCTATAAAAAATGATAATCAACCTGGTTTGGAAAATATTGAAAAGACAATTTTCACTTTCATTTTTAAATATATATTTTTTCAACTTTACCAGATTTTAATAGTCTTTAATGTTATTAGAGTTGTCATACCAGCCAAAAAGTAAATTTAACAAACCAAGATATATTATGATTTTTTTTTATAAAATAGTGTGTGAAAACCATACATGTGAATTAATAAAGTTTTAACTGAATTTCACTAAAAATAAAGATAAAGAGCACATATAAAAGGAACAACAAAAAGATAAATGTAGCTCCTTAAAAGTTGAAATGCTAATCTCAAACACCCAAATCAAAGTATATTGTAATGGTAAGTTTCTCTTGAGGTATTTGTGTATGTATAGGTGAAAGTATGTGTATAGAAACAAAAAGATAAAAAGAGAAAATAGTTAATGTAGACTCGAAAACTATAATCCTGAAAGTAGAAATAGATTATATAGAAAATTAATTAATTAATTATAACATAACTATTTGGGGCATATGGATCAAACCATACTAAATCAAACCGATGAATAAAGGATATTGACTTGTATCTTGATTTGGTTGATTTAGTATTGAGGAAAAGATTTGACCACTCTTGATTTAATTTCAACATATTTTGGTAGTCTTTGATGTGATTAATATTGTTTCACCAACCAAGCAATAAATATAACAAATCAAGATATAATATGACTTTTGTATATAAACAAATGTATAAAAAATATACATGTGAATTAACGAAATTTTGATAGAATTTCACTTAAAATAAAGATAAAAGGAGCACATAAACTGAACATAAAAAGGATAAACATCACACCTTGAAGTTGAATCTCTAATGCCCAAATCAAAATATATATATATATATATATATATATATATATATATATATATATAGTATGTGTACAGAGACAAAAAGATAAGTGGAGAAAATAGTTTTGAGCCAAAACTATAAGTAGATTATATAAAAAGTGATTTATTATAGTGATCCTCTAAGTCATTTCTAGTTTCTGCAATTTTTGCAATGGTTAGAGCATTCCTATAGCAACCCCAAGTCATTTATGACTTGCTAGCACCCATAGTTCAGTTGCCTAGTCGTTCGTTTGGAAGTTGTGTAGTTTTTCGTGCTGGAAGGCTAGTTAAAGTTAGGAAAATGAGTTTTGTTGTGAAGTCAAGGTAAATGGCCTTAGAACAGAATTCTGATAGTTCCATCAGTTCCAGAATGAAAAACTTAGGCTAGAAGCGTAGCCAGTTTGAGTATCAAGATTTTTGGTGTTTGTTTATACCGAATTTTGTATTTTTCCTTCAAAATAGGCCAATAATTGACCTTAGTCAACATTGTTAGAAAACGTACACAAATGAAAATTTGACAGCGCGGTTAGCTTTGAGACGTCGAATTTGTTTTAGATTAATCTTTCTTTTGGTTCTTGAATCTTCTAGGTGCATTTTGGGCCCCTCAGTAGAAATTGACTAAATTCAACTTTTAAAAGTGGGACTTGTATTTGATCGTAATGACCACATATAGGAATTTTGGCTATGCCATTAGATCTATGATGTTGATTTTGGTAGGGTTACATAATTCCGAACGAGTTCTGGACACCTCTTCAAGAATTTTTGAAATAGTTGAATCTAGTGTAGGCACCACAGTGCTCCATGACCATGGAGCCCTTGGCCCTATTTTCTGAGGCCAAGTGTCTAGCACTCCGTGATCGCAGGCCACCCGACTATGTTCATGGAGGTCAAGCGGGCTAGCACTCTTCATTCGCAAAAGTCAAATTGACCTTATACTTCACTGTTCGTGGAGGACTCCCACATTCGTGGAGGTCATTTATGTTGTACTATAGTTCACTATTGTATAGTTCACTATTGTAAAATATAGATCCAATGGA
This sequence comes from Solanum virginianum, assembly GCA_000787875.1. NCBI lineage: Eukaryota > Viridiplantae > Streptophyta > Magnoliopsida > Solanales > Solanaceae > Solanum > Solanum virginianum. The sequence goes on along the minus strand of DF357462.1, from coordinate 179,783 downwards.
ATTGTTTTCTTATTCTATTATTCCAAGAGTAAGAGCTATTTATAGGTGTACAAGTAAATCTATCTAAGGAAATAAAATCAGAAAAGATCCTTAAAAAATCTCTAAGATCTCTAAATATCTCTACCTATTATTATGCTATAAATACTAGATATGACTATACATTTTGTAATACTCCCCCTCAAGTTGGAGCATAGATATTGATCATGCCCAACTTGTTACAAAGATATTCCATCCGAGTTCCATTCAAAGTCTTCGTGAATATATTACCCAATTGCTCTCTTGTCTCCACAAAGCCTGTAGAAATCATGTTCTCTTGAATCTTCTTACGGACAAAGTGACAATCAACCTTAATATGTTTTGTCCGATCATGATACACTTCATTTAAGGCAATAGGTAGAGCATCCTGATTATCACACCATAGTTTTGCTGGAGAAGAAGGATTCAAACCAACCTCAGCTAAAAAGTGTTATATCCACAGTATTTTGCATGTGGATTGAGCCATAGCTCTATACTCAGACTCTGCACTAGATAGAGATACAACATTTTGTTTCTTACTCCACCAAGATACTAGATTTCTACCAACAAAGATACAATAGCCAGTAGTCGATCTTTTATCAATTCTTGATCCCGCCAATATAAAGGCCAATGTTGAGAAGCAGCTAAGGAAATAAACAGACGAATAGAGGTGAGCTTAGCTACGAGGGAGAAAGTGTCTTCATAATCTACCCCATAAGTCTGAGCATAACCTTTAGCCACAAGTCTAGCCTTGTGTCTTACGATAGAACCATCAGGATTAGATTTACACTGACGTGTACCTTTCCGAAGAGCAATAGGAAGGTCAAGATTTCTCGAAGAATCAAGTGGAGGAGGAACTGATGATGAAGAAGTTGATGTAGGACAAGTATCATCATTAACTTGCCTCCTTGAGTAAACTTGAACAATTGGTGGTATTTATGGAACAGATGAAACTGGTTCTAGAGGCATACTAGTTGTTTGATTCTCAATAAACGAACAAGCAGATGGAAGAGCATCATCATTTGATTGTTTTGTTTTAGAATGAGTAACCCAATAGACCAACTGATTCTCAATAAACGAACTAGCAGATGGAAAAGCATCATCATCTGATTGTTTTGTTTCAGCATGAGTAACCCAATAGACCAACTACTCATCTTCCTCCACCTGACTTGTAGAAATGGGAGGTGCATAGAAGAATGGTGTAGCTTCTGAAAATACCACATCAGCAGACACTAGGTATTTTCCATTTCAATAGAGTAACACTGATACCCTTTTTTAAGTCAGGAATAACCCAAGAAAACACATTTTGACACCTTTGGATCCAATTTGGTGACAGATGGTTGAACATCTCGAACATAACATATGCTCCTAAACACCTTAGGTTCCACTAGGAATAGTGATTTATTTGGAAAAAGAACACTATAAGGCATATTACCTACCAATACAACTGACGGTATGTGATTTATCAGAAAATAAGCTATAGAGACTTCATCTGCCAAAAATTGTTTGGGGACTTTCATTTGGAACAAAAGTGCCTGAGCTGTCTTACGTAGATGCCTATTCTTCCTCTTAGTGACTCTATTATGAGAAGGTGTATCAACACATGAAAACTGATGAAGAATACCATGGTTTCTCATGTAAGATCAAAATAATTCTGACATATATTCTTTAGCATTTCACTCCTTAAAATTTACACTAAGACATTAAATTGAGTTATGACTTCAGCACAGAAGGCAGTAAAGTGAGTAACCACTTCAGATCGACTCTTCAAAAAGTAAATCCAAGTTATTCGAGAAAAATTATCCACAAAAGTGACAAAATATTTATGTCCAGTTTTAGAAACAACTGGACATGGTCCCCAAACATCTGAATGTACCAACTCAAAAGCAGACTAAACTCGTTTATTAATCCTTGGACTTAATGGACTGTGATGATGTTTTGCAAATCGACAAGGTTCATATTCTAATGAAGAAATATCATGGAAATGAGGACAAAGCTTCTTTAACAGAGGTAAAGAAGGATGTCTCAATCGACAATGTGCTTCAAATAGAGAGACGACACTAGAGCATGCAACAAACTGAGGCTCCCATTCATCAAGGATGTAGGGATCATCAATTAGATGTCCTTTGCCAATAACCTGATTTGTCTTAATTTTATGAAATAATAATGATCAAAAAAGAATGAAATATAACAATCAAGATCTCTAGTAACATTGCTTACAAAAATTAGATTAAAAGCCAACTTTGGTAGACTTAGTACAAATGACAGGGTAATAGAGGAGGTTGGTTTAATCGTCCCATATCTAACTTAGTACAAGTTGATCCATCAGCTACAGTAACCAGAGATGTTGCTTTGTGTGATTGAAAGATAGAAAAAATGTTAGGATTACATATCATGTGATTTATGACACCTGAATCAATGAACCATTTATTTGAAGAGGTGATGAGACATGTTTTAGTTGACTCGGCAAAAGTATTAACTGAAGTAGATTTGTTTAATGATTTCTCATATTGATAGAATTGAGAAAAATCTTCTGTGAAACCAAAATCATGTTATCAAATAATGAACTGGAAACAATCATTTTCCCAAGTGACAATATTGAAATAAATTGATAGACAATTGTCCAAAGCTGAAATTATCTAACCAAGTCTGTGTTGGATAGAAATAGAACTCCAAACCAGTGAATCACGTGAAACAAATCATAGAGTCAGGAGAATTTGAACCCAATCAAACAAACTCATAGAACTAATAGAGACTTAACAAGTATCAAATTGTTACAAAGAAAGACGACCCAAATAAGTCATAAGTTGATCTGAACAGGGAGTCCCACTCGAAGAATTTTTCTAACACAACTAGCCTCCTAAATATTACTGCAGAAATACAAAAATAGAACAACTTATAAGAAACTCAAGTCTGACCAACAAAGTAGCTGCAGAATTTGTTCTAAGGCTATCAAATGTGGTTATGTGATCTGAAACCACCGCAAGCAATCGAAAATATCAAGCAAACACCTATAACAGTTAGGTAAATCCACCAGAAAAGAGTTGCTGATCTAATACAAGCAAATCAGAAAGATAGGCTCTGATACCATGTAAAATATAGAGCCAATGAGACGGTTTTCTTGTTCTATTATTCTAAGAATAAGAGTTATTTATAGATGTACAAGTAAATCTATATAAGAAAATAAAATCAGAAAAGATCCTTAAAAAATCACTAAGATCCCTAAATATCTCTACCTATTATTATGCTATAAATACTAGATATGACTGTACATTTTGTAACAACTATGATTACAAAGAACAAAACGAGGTGATAAATACATGATATATTTTTAGATTGACAAGGGAAAGAGGAAAAATTCAATTAGCGACAAACTAATCATCCAAAAACCGAATAGAGTGATTCAAAAGGCTAATTTGCATGAAATTTCGAGAATAATATCGTGAAAGGATTGGAAATTCTATTTGACATGATGTTCGAGGTAAATTTTTTTGTTTTACTGCTTCATATTGATGTTAACTATCAAAAACTTTGAAAATTGATTACTTAGTCATTTTGGATAGGATTTTAGGAAAATGTGGGTCTATCCTGTGTGACTTTCTGAGATGATTATGGTGGTATTATTGGAATCTTCTGACTGAGTTTTGGTTGAGGTAAAATTACTATGGAGCATGCTACCAATTCTATAATTTCGTAAAGAAATATCATATTCATTAAACTATTTTGTATTAATTTGAGCATCAACTTGAGCCCTAATTGAGGTATAGGCTCGGATAGCTGTAATGATCATGGTGTAATGTTTGTTTAGGATTCTGGGTGCGAACCCTGTTTTCTTCCTTTTTAGACTCAAGATTGGTTAATGTCCATTTCTTGTGATTTTAGTATCAAAATGATTGTATTGATGATGTGGTCCTATTTTTGATAGCTTGACAGTGTTCCAAGGCAGGTCGAAAGGTGGAGAGGTTCGGAGCACATGTGATCAACACTTAGGTAGGTCACGGTCTCCCTTCATCTAGAATAAGTTGAATGTGAAAACTTATTTGGGTAGCATGAACATTGAGTACGGGGTTTGTTGGAGGCCATATATTTTGGAATTATATATATATATATATATATATATATATATATATATAAATATATATATATGATTGTCCAGATAGTGGTGTAGCATGTTGAGGAAACTTGTAAGTGGTATACTGACAAAAAAAGGGCTCCTTGGATATCAAGGAGGGCTCACTACTCTGGAAGTCCAGAAGCTGGACCTCAATGATGTGTTAGCTAAAGTCCTCTATCACCTGTATCTGCATCATTAATGATGCACGCCTAAATGGACATCAGTACATAGAATATATTGGTATGTGAAATGGCATATGTAATAAGTAAACCTCAACTTAAAGTAGTCAACTCGACTTAGAGATTAACTTAGCAACTCATAACTCAACTTAGTGAATGTGCAAGTTTAATATTTAAAATCATGCTTTAAAAATAACTCGGTATTATGCAATTCAGTTTAAAACACTATATGCTTAATCAAGTGTTGCCTAGGAGTTTCTCTTAACCAACATCCAATCCCATCACCTTTAGTTTGGTGATACACAACAAAGGCGACATTGTTGCCACGCCCATCCTAAACTTGGCAAGGTAAAGGACAATCAAACTCTCTTGGATCAAAAATAAATGTCCATCTTTTGGGATATGAGTCGCTAAAGTTAACTGCACGACTATCCTACACTGGCAACACAATTTATGGGGTTAGAGCAGGTATTTATCACTCTCATATCGGTGCTCAATACTCCTCTTAAGACTAAAACATGCTTATGTCAATCAACTAAAACTATCTTTTGCAGTTTCTCCAATCAACTCAACACAATACTCAATATCTCAACTAATCTGAATTGTCGATCATACATGAACTCAAGACTCTAACACAAACTCAAACGGTCATTTAGACTCCACTAAATCATGCTCGTCACATAATACAAGTATGATACTCATTAAATATATAAATATACAGGCAATAAGCTCCTCATTTTCAATCATACTCAATTTACCTAACTCAGATAATCATAGTCAGGGTCTCAATCTGATCGATGCAACAAAGGTTATATAGAATGATGTATTCAAAGTTCATAGTACTGAATACAAATTTTAGACTCCAATTTCATATAACCAGCATGTAACTCATTGATTAGTTCATAAATATGCATAAAGACATAATTAATTGCAAGTAACTCGAAGATTAGAATCATGAAATTTTTTCCATACTCAATTTTTATTTATAACCTCGACTCAAGTAGACGAAGGGGTGCGTAAATGGACTCAGTCTGACACTTTGGAAATTTATATACCTGGAAGTAGGAAGAAGGATCCACTCTCTGACGATCCTCAAGCTTCAACTTAAAACCCTAACTTTTCTCCTCCTTCAATGGTCTCAAAGTTTTTAAGTATATAATGAGGGATAATACACTTATGGTACTGATAAGAGGTCTACAACAAGTCTAAAACTTTGTTGGTTTTAATTAAAAAGAGTAGGAAAGGACCAAAATAGCCCTCTTGAAAACTGCCGAATGGAACCACGAGACCCCATCTATGGGCCGTAAGTGACCCCGGTAGATAGAAGTACCCAAAATTTGGATTACTAGAAATTGGACATAGGGTTCTATGAATCCCTTTCTATAAGTCTTAAAAACAAATCACAGGTTGTCTAGTAACTCATCGCTCAAGGTTCGAAAATCTTGATTTTTCTAGGACATCAATATACAATCTTGTTCCACAGGCCATAAATTGACGACGGGCCTTCTGGTATCCCGCCATTCAAATATCTAGAAAAGTTGAGATTGAATCATCAACTCATGAAACATATTCCATAGGTCGTATAATGAGATATAGTCTGTATGATGTCTCGTACATGGACCTCAGACTTAGAATGATTTCACTAAGTCATAGGGGCAACTTTGAGGGCTCATCTACGGGTCATAAATCGCTCTACGGGCCGTAGGTGACCTTCGTGGTTTCTTCTAGTGACTTTTCTGAGTCATTTTTCTTAGTTTTCTAGGCCTCTACTTAGACTAGGTAGGATAAATTTGGGGGTGTTACAAGCACCCACCTTTTATGATATACCAATAGGGTATACATATATCGACATGGTATTACCAGGGATTAAGTTCAGTCCTATATGATACCGATATGGTATCAATATACAAATAAAGTATCACAGATAATATATTTTCTATTAATTTAGAAAATAATATCTAAGTTTGTAACTTTAATAATTTTATCTTAATTATATTATTTATTAAAAAAATGAGATCAAATTATATGATACTGATAGGGTATCAATATATCAATAAAGTATCATGAGAATATATTTTCTACTAATTTAGAGTTTAATAAATAATTTTGTAACTTTAATAATTTTATAATCCTATACGATACCGGTATGGTATAAATATATCTACAGAGTATCACAACAACTATATTTTATACTAATTTATAGTTTAATAATTTTTTTATTTGTTTCTTATTTATTTGTTTCATGGGCCTGTTACTATAATAAATAGTTTGGATTGAGTCATTAAAGGAAATAATTTCACACTAGGTATTTTGTGTTCCTTTTCCTTGTAGTAGCAAAACTTTTTCTTCTTCCTTTGTTGGTGTGCCGCCATGGAGCTCAAATGGTGACTCACAAACTTTTTCTTCTTTGTTTGTCGGTGTGTAGCCATACATCAGACCCTCATGGTATAACTCCACGGTTTGTTTGTTTTTCCCCATAGCTAAGAATTGTTCATCCACTCTTTCTTTGTTTTTTCCTATAGCTAAGAATTCTTCATCTGCTTGGGGATTGATATGACTTGAATCAGTGTTGGGTTGGAATTATAAGAGATCTGGCAAAATTATGTAAAAATTGATAATTAACGTTTCATTAAATTGAATTTGTTTGCTTTGGATGATATAACTTGTTATGTTCATCCAATTGAGTTGGAATTTGTTTCTTTTGCTGCAAAGAATGGACAAATTGACTGGAGAGAATTATTTTGTACATCAAGGTTTATGTTCTACATACAACAAATTGTCTTCTTTCCTGTCCAAAAGATTTAGGTTTAATAGCAGCATAAATTGTTAAAGATTAAGTACAATCTATTGGTGTTCGATATTAGGTTCCACCTAAAGAAGATACATTTATTCTTTCATTAGCATGTTGTGGCATTTAATTCTCTTAAATATAGCTGGTATCTTTTATGCATATATAGTCATCTTTCCTATTTTAAAAAATTCTGCTTTTCTCTCCTTTTAGATATTGTGCGCTTTGGTATTATGAAGAATGTGATAATGGCAAGGGGGCAATATCTTCATCACGTGTATTGGAAAATGAGCAGAGGGATCCAAGTTGCATGACTCTGCAAAGAATTTTCAGAGTACTATGTAACCGAAGAAACAAAGTAAGATTCCTGGTGGACATTGTATTGACGAGGTACAACCCTGGAAAAATGAGTTATCTATCTATTGAAGCACTTGGTTTGGCATTAGATATCAAGGAATATGGATCTCTGCTGGTAAATATTGTCTCCGTTGTGTCTTCCTAATCCATAGCAACCGTGACTTGAGGGATTTTAGCAAGCCTAAAGCTCAAACTTCAAATTCTTTTCATGAAAAGAGCATAGTACAAGCATCTAAGGTTATGTATTCACTAACATCTTTATTATTCATTACTTGGTTTGATTTTTCCTCTTATTAAAACTTGATTCTTCATAAATTTCATTTTCTATCATATACTCTATTTTAAAAGAATGATATTGATGTACCTAGAGTTGTGTTATCTTTCAAAATGATTTTCGCTACACCATCAATATTTGAAAGCTATCATAGCGAAATTTATTTAATTTTGCACTTCTATTCAATTGATTTAGCCTATTTCTTAGGGTTGATGGTTCTACCATTTTGGGACATATGTGTCTCTAGGCTAGAGTGAGAGTTGAATGATGAATCCATTTAGACATACATAATACTTGTAGTTAATAATGTTGGTTCTTAAGGAGACGACCTAAATGTTGGTTTTTAAGGAGATGACCTAGTTTCTAAGGCATAGGAGTAACAACTTAGAGAGTTTAAGTTAGAGTCCCAGCTGTAACAACTGTTACGCATATCTAATCTAGCCTTGGTGGGCAGTATTACCTTGTCAGTATGTGCTATGGCCTTCTGTTTCCACGCTTATAGCATTGTGTTGAATATTGCTCCCTGGTTACCTTGTGACTAGTTTGATGCCAACAAGTTAGACTTTTGCATATGGGATTTAAGAAATTCCTCCGGTGGGATGGATAGGTTGCCCAAAAAATTAGCTTGGGTGGATACAAGCTCTAGGGACGCTTTTAGTATCCCTAAAAAAATGAATAGGACATTTTAGAATGTATGACCAACTATGGAAAGAGTTCTGCTGCAAGTTGCGAGTTGTGGCATAACGGTAATCTGATCAGATACTACTTAGTGAGATGGTAGTAAACTTAATTCCCATTAGGGATAAATTCCTTGAGGACTTAAAGTTATTGCCACTCTTATGGACCATCTTATGCTTTCAGGTACGGGAAAGAAGAAATTGTAGGTTATATGGGAGCCCATACATTGCTTATTTTCTAATTTTTTTCAGTTCTACACTTAATGAGATGTGGAGTGCGAAACAATTTTTAGTGTCTATTTGGAACTCTCTTTATGTTCTTTTTTATTTGAGAAATTACTTCACTGATCTTTTCTATCACCTTGAAACCTGATTACCCCTTTCATTATGCTTCTAAAAGCAGAGAGGTTTGCCTTTGATTATTCTAAATATCCACGAACAAGAGCGGCTTTGCCCCAGCTACCGTTATCCATGGGAAACCAAAAGAGCTACCGAAGGAAAGGGATGCAGCCTCCTCTCTCTTGGCCTTTGGAGAGGAGAGGGCAGAGAAGAAAATGTCCTTCACGCAAGTTTTTTTTCTTCATGCATCTTTACTAGTAAAAAAGGGGGCTTTTCAACCAAGAAGACACTCTGGTAGGAAGGCCGACCACTACATAAGTTGCCATCCGTCCAAGAGAGAAGCAAGCTACCTTTCTTTGATCCCCCTTCCCGAGCAGGGAAGAAACGAAAATGGACCACAAATGGAAGTCATGGTTAATTTTAATTCGAGGATCTTATGCGGTGGAGCGAACTCTTCTATTGCGTTGCATTTTCTCTGCCTATCCGGTCCATCGTACTGGAGCAATTCAAGCAGAACAATTAGGTGCAAATTCTATCTTTTCTACAATGCCTGCATAATATATGTATATATTGAAGATCTCTTTTACTTGAAGAATTTGCACTACTTAATTGGAATCCAGGTTCTCTTCCATATAATTATTAGTGTTTCCTCCCCCTTTGCAATTATTAGGTGCTCTGGAACTTGCACTTGGGATATTCAAAAACTGTATCCAGGTCATTCCCTTTCTAAAGTTAGACGTAAAATGTATGAGCTATCATGGCTATTGCTTGATACTACTGAATATTTACTTTTTTTGATCTTTTAACACTAAGTAAGACTTCAATTATCCGGTAAAAATGCCCACTAAATCACACACACCATAATGTTTTCCGTAGGCTAATAAAAAATCTAATTAAAATTTGAGTGATCAAGAAATTTCAACGAGGCATTTCACTTCTTCTTGTGCCTACAATTGTCTAATTGAATCAACAATACCAAACTATGAAGGAAGCATATACAATGACCATTTTGAGTTATTGTGATGATCAATGAATAAAAGCAAAAGTAAATGTCATATTACTAAAATAAGTATGTAGCATTTATAGTGTAAACATGGAAATTAAAATATATGATTGTCATGACTCGATTCTCAACCGAGTCAGTTGAATCAAGACATATATCAACTCAGTTTTTACAATATGAGAGAAGCTAAAACATACAACTCCAAAGTTGAATTATTAATAAAGATAAAGTTGAATAACAATATGAAAGCAAAACAATCTCCCATGTAGTTTATGAGATATTTCATAGGAGCGGGGGTTTACCCTGTGCGCACCTAAATGGTAGCGCAACAATTTCCCCTTGTCATCAAAAAAACGATCTCACAAGAGTTGATGTTACATTGTCATGGGAAAACTTATATAGACATGTAGAAATAACTCAATTAGTACAAAGAGCAACACTGGAAATGCAAAAAGATAAATTTAGGAAGGGGTTATGCTTGTCTTCTTGAGATAAATACAGAATTTGAACCAAAATTACTCAATTCAGCCAAACACATATGCCATGAATATAGTTTCACCATCATACATAGCTAACCAACAAATTCACAAACTAATTGCAGGTAGCAGCCGAAATATTTCTATTGAAGAGTTAAATGCCTATTTGGATTGGCTTATTTTAGGTGCTTTTAAGCCAATATAACTTTTAAACAGTTTTAAAGTGTTTTGGTAAAGTTAAAAAGTGCTTATGAGAACTTATTATCATCCACAAGGTGAAAGACAGCTCTACAATTATCACATAGTTTATCTTCTATAGAGCGTAATCATATACATATATATTACCAAAAAATTTATTGAAAATGAAAAACGAATATGGAGCTTATCAACATACTTTGATTATCATTGCACAGGGCTGTGGATGCAAGTATAAGCAACTAAACATCATTTATAAGTATTTTTCATCACCAAATATTCCCTGTGCATGAACTCTAAAAGAGTAATATATATATATATATCAAATCTACATATAATGGAAAATGCAAATCAATTTCTAGTAAAAACATTCTTGGGCAAGGGCTCACTTCTACTTTGCATCCCCTTCCCCTTTACCGATAGACATATAAGGAAGAAGCTGACCTTTCTTTCTAACTTGTAAAGAAATATATTCCTATATCTTCTTTACTAAGAATATGATTATTGAATAGACTTGCCCATATATTTCCATGAGGAACTAGTTGAAATTTAAGAGTAGCAAGCAAAAGGCGTGAGTACACATACACCATGTCTAACTTTTTTTAATTATTATTATGAAGGAAAGGTATATGGTGTATGAGTACTCATGTGTTCTGCCTGCTACTTTTAAATTTCAAAGTTAATTCAATGATAATAATTTTGGTAAAAAAGGTATAGGACTATATTTCTTTATAAGTAAGAAAGAAAGGTTAGCTTCTACCTTATATATCTATCAGTAAAAGGGAAGGAGATGCAAAGTAAAAGTGAGTCCTCGTCGAGGAATGTTTTTACTAGAAATTGATTTGGATACACCATATGTCTAACTTTGGAAGGAGTATCCATTATTAAGAATCGTAGGTACAATTTCTGGAGCTTATACTTTGACATATAAGTCATACGTCAAAAGCTAATCCAAATGGCCTCTAAATAAAAGCCATTACTAAAAGTAGTTGCCGAGCATTGACATATAAGTCATACTCAAAAGCCAATCCAAATGGCCTCTAAATCAAAGCCATTTCTAAAAGTAGTTGCCGAGACAATAGTGTCCACCTACATTTCTCCAGCTGTCATGTATATCTCCATATCAATCACTTTGTTGCTGCCCCCTTTAGCTTATCTATCTGTGTCTTGTCCCATGCCATAAAATAATCCCCACAGGAAGTGCTTATTGTCCCATCTTGCAAAATCATCCACAAGGTGAAAGACAGCTCTACAATTATCACATAGTTTATCTTCTATAGAGCATAATCATATAGATATGTATTACCAAAAAATTCATTGAAAATGAAAAAAGAATATAGAGCTTATCAACGTACTTTGACAATCACTGCACAGGGCTGTGGATGCAAGTATAAGCAGCTCAACATCATTTATAAGCATTTTCATCACCAAATCTTCCTTGCGCATGAACTCTACCAGAGTAATATATATATCAAATCTATATATAATGGCAAATAAAAATCAATTTATAGTAAAAACATTCCTACGCTAGGGCTTACTTCTACTTTGCATCCCCTTCCCCTTTACCGATAGATATATAAGAAAGACACTGACCTTTCTTTCTCACTTGTAAAGAATATAGTCCTATAACTTCTTTACTCAGAATATGATTATTGAATAGACTTGCCCAAATATTTCCATGGGGAACTAGTTGAAATTTAAGAGTAGCAGGCAAAAGGCATGAGTATTCATACACCATATATCTAACTTTATTTTTATTATTATGAAGAAAAGGTATATAGTGTAAAAGTACTCACGTGTTTTGCCTACTACTTTTAAATTTCAACTAGTTCTCCATGTCTAAGTTGCTCGAACTCTCCAAAAATGTTGCTGCACCCGTGTTGGATCCTTAAAAAATACACTATTTTTTGAGGATCCGACACATACCCGTCGATATTTTTGAAGAGTTCGAGCAACATAGCCTCATGGTAATATCTGGGCAAGTCAATTCAATGATCATATTTTGGGTAAAGAAGATATGGGACTATATTTCTTTACAAGCGAGATAGAAAGGTTAGCTTCTACCTTATATATCTATCGGTAAAAGGGAAGGGGATGCAAAGTAGAAGTGAGCCCTCGTCGAGGAATGTTGTTACTAGAAATTGATTTGCATACACCATATGTCTAACTTAGGAAGGAGTATCCTTAATTAATCATCCTAGGTACAATTTCTGGAGCTTCTACTTTGACTTATAAGTCATACATCAAAAGCCAATCCAAATGGCCTCTAAATCAAAGCCATTTCTAAAAGTAGTTGCCGAGGCAATAGTGTCCACCTATATTTCTCCAGTTGCCATGTATATCTCCATATCAATCAATTCATTGCTGCCCGCTTTAGCACATCCATCTGTGTCTTGTCCCATGCCATAAAATAATCCCTACAGGAAGTGCTTGTTGTCCCATCTTGAAAAATCATCCACAAGGTGAAAGACAGCTCTACAATTATCACATAGTTTATCTTCTATAGAGCGTAATCATATACATACGTATTACCAAAAAATTCATTGAAAATGAAAAACGAATTTAGAGCTTAACGTACTTTGATTATCATTGCACAGGGCTGCGGATGCAAGTATAAGCAGCTCAACATCATTTATAATCATTTTCATCACCAAATCTTCCCTGCGCATGAACTCTACCAGAGTAATATATATATCAAATCTATATATAATGGCAAATGCAAATCAATTTCTAGTAAAAACATTCCTGGGCAAGGGCTTACTTCTACTTTGCATCATCTTTCCTTTTACCGATAGATATATAAGGAAGACGATGACCTTTCTTTCTCGCTTGTAAAGAATATAGTCATATATCTTTTTTACTCAGAATATGATTATTGAATAGACTTGCCCAGATATTTCCATGAGGAACTAGTTGAAATTTAAGAGTAGCAGGCAAAAGCCGTGAGTACTCATACACCATATGTCTAACTTTTTTTTAATTATTATTATGAAGAAAAGGTATATGGCGTATGAGTACTCACGTGTTTTGCCTACTACTTTTAAATTTCAACTAGTTCTCCATGGCTAAGTTGCTCGAACTCTCCAAAAATATTGCCACACCCGTGTTGGATCCTTAAAAAATATACTATTTTTTGAGGATCCGACATGCACCCGTCGATATTTTTTAAGAGTCCGAGCAACATAGCCTCATGGTAATATCTAGGCAAGTTAATTCAATGATAATAATTTTGGTAAAAAAGATATAGGACTATATTTCTTTACAAGTAAGAAAGAAGGGTTAGCTTCTACCTTATATATCTATCAGTAAAAGGGAAGGAGATGCAAAGTAGAAGTGAGCCCTCATCGAGGAATGTTTTTACTAGAAATTGATTTGGATACACCATATGTCTAACTTTGGAAGGAGTATCCATTATTAAGAATCGTAGGTACAATTTCTGGAGCTTATACTTTGACTTATAAGTCATATGTCAAAAGCTAATCCAAATGGCCTCTAAATAAAAGCCATTACTAAAAGTAGTTGCTGAGACAATAGTGTCCAGCTATATTTCTCTAGCTTTCATGTATATCTCTATATCAATCACTTTGTTGCTGCCCCCTTCAGCACATCCATTTGTGTCTTGTCCTATGCTATAAAATAATCCCCACAGGAAGTGCTTGTTGTCCCATCTTGAAAAATCATCCACAAGGTGAAAGACAGCTCTACAATTATCATATAGTTTATCTTCTATAGAGCATAATCATATACATATGTATTACCATAAAATTCATTGAAGATGAAAAACGAATATGGAGCTTATCAACGTACTTTGATTATCATTGCATAGGGCTGTGGATGCAAGTATACGTAGCTCAACATCATTTATAAGCATTTTCATCACCAAATCTTCCCTGTGTATGAACTCTACCAGAGTAATATATATATATATATATATATATATCAAATCTATATATAATGTCAAATGCAATTTTTCATCACCAAATCTTCCCTGCGCATGAACTCTACCAGAGTAATATATATATATATATCAAATCTACATATAATGGCAAATGCAAATCAATTTCTAGTATACATATAATGGCAAATGCAAATCAATTTCTAGTAAAAACATTCCTGGGCAAGGGCTCACTTCTACTTTGCATCCCTTTCCCCTTCACCGATAGATATATAAGGAAGACGTTGACCTTTCTTTCTCTCTTGTAAAAAGTATAGTCCTATATCTTCTTTACTCAGAATATGATTATTGAATAGACCTTTCCAGATATTTCCATGGGGAACAAGTTGAAATTTAAGAGTAGTAGGTAAAAGATGTGAGTACTCATCACCATATGTCTAATTTTTTTTATCGAACTCTCCAGAAATGTTACCGCACCCATATTGGATCCATAAAAAATAAAGTATTTTAGGAGGATCCGACATGCACCCGTGGACATTTTTGAAGAGTTCGAGCAACATAGCCCCGTGGTAATATCTAGGCAAGTTTATTCAATGATCATATTTCAGGTAAAGTACATATAGGATTATATTTCGTTACAAGTGAGAAAGAAAGGTTAGCTTATACCTTATATATCTATTGGTAAAGGGGAAGGGGATGAAAAGTAGAAGTGAGCCCTTGCCCAGGAATGTTTTTACTAGAAATTGATTTGCATACACCATATGTCTAACTTTGGAAGGAGGATGAGCTTGGATACAATTATTAAGCATCCTAGGTGCAATTTCTGGACCTTTTACTTTGACTTATAAGTCATACGTCAAAAGCCAATCCAAATGGCCTCTAAATCATAGCCATTTCAAAAAGTAGTTGCCGAGACAATAGTGTCCACCTACATTTCTCCAGCTGTCATGTATATCTCTATATCAATCACTTTGTTGCTACCCCCTTCAGCACATCTATCTGTGTCTTGTCCCATGCCGTAAAATAATCCCCATAGGAAGTGTTTGTTGTCCCATCTTGCAAAATCATCCACAAGGTGAAAGACAACTCTACAATTATCACATAGTTTATTTATATAGAGCATAATCATATACATATATATTACCAAAAAATTCATTAAAATTGAAAAATGAATATGGAGCTTATCCACATACTTTGATAATCATTGCACAGGGCTGTGGATGCAAGTATAAGCAGCTCAACATCATTTATAAGCATTTTCATCACCAAATCTTCCCTGCGCATGAACTCTACTAGAGTAATATATATATCAAATCTACATGTAATGGCAAATGCAAATCAAT
Organism: Solanum virginianum; assembly: GCA_000787875.1. Classification (NCBI taxonomy): domain Eukaryota; kingdom Viridiplantae; phylum Streptophyta; class Magnoliopsida; order Solanales; family Solanaceae; genus Solanum; species Solanum virginianum. Next base: position 164,128 of record DF357462.1, on the reverse strand, counting down.
TTCTAGTAAAAACATTCCTAGGCAAGGGATCACTTTTACTTTGCATCCCCTTCCCCTTTACCGATAGATATATAAGGAAGATGCTGACCTTTCTTTCTCGCTTATAAATAATATAGTAATATATCTTCTTTACTCAGAATATGATTATTGAATAGACTTGCCCAGATATTTTATTGTGTTAGAATTTATGAATTGATGTTTATATATCTTCTTTACTCAGAATATGATTATTGAATAGACTTGCCCAGATATTTTCATGATAAACTAGTTAAGATTTAAGAGTAGCAGGCAAAAGCCGTGAGTACTCATACACCATATGTCTAACTTTTTTTTAATTATTAATCATGATAAACTAGTTAAGATTTAAGAGTAGCAGGCAAAAGGCATGAGTATTCATACACCATATGTCTAACTTTATTTTTATTATTACGAAGAAAAGGTATATGGTGTATATGTACTCACGTGTTTTGCCTACTACTTCTAAATTTCAATTGGTTATCCATGGCTAAGTTGCTTGAACTCTCCAAAAATATTGTCGCACCCGTATTCGATCCTTAAAAAATACACTATTTTTTGAGGATCTGACACGTACTCATCAACATCTTTGAAGAGTCCGAGCAACATAGCCTCATCGTAATATCTGGTCAAGTCAATTCAATGATCATATTTTTGGTAAAAAAGATGTAGGACTATATAACTTTACAAGCGAGAAAGAAAGGTTAGCTTCTACCTTATATATCTATCGGTAAAAGCGAAGGAGATGCAAAGTAGAAGTGAGCCCTCGTCGAGGAATATTTTTACTAGAAATTGATTTGCATACACCATATGTCTAACTTTGGAAGGAGGATGAGCCTGGATACAATTATTAAGCATCCTAGGTACAGTTTTTAGACCTTCTACTTTGACTTATAAGTCATACGTCAAAAGCCAATCCAAATAGCCTCTAAATCAAAGCCATTACTAAAAGTAGTTGCTGAGACAATAGTGTCCACCTATATTTCTCTAGCTTT
>DF357462.1:123397-145919 GCA_000787875.1 Solanum virginianum | reverse complement strand
GAAGCCAATCTAGCTAATCCACCAATGGTTTTCCTTTCCTGAATGCCTCAAAACCTTTTCAATCCATCAAATATACATTATTCATAAGCAAATCGATCCATATATACCCATATTCCTATATTTCTAGTCTAGACCCAAAAAGTCACTCAAAAATCTATAATCTAATTCCTATATATCAATTTTGGGGTTAAGTCTAAGCTACTTCAAATATCACAAAGTATCAAAATATAATAGACAACATATAACTATGTGCATTATACAGAAGGATGAGGCCTATGCACATTGCAGAGTTTCAACTCTTTCTCCCTCTTTAATGGTTATAGATGTATTTTTGATTATATACTCCACTAACCAGCAAAACAATTAGTACTTTGATATTTTAATATCAATTTATTCCCAAGACATCAACAATCAACCCTATAATCTATTCTCCCCACTTTCTCAACTTATTAGGAAATAATGACATACGGTATACATATGTAACAACAACTATATAGACCAACCAAATTTTAACAACAAATGGTGAAAAATGTAAGATTCCTCACCTGAAAGTTCAATTCAAATTTTTTCCTTTTTGATTTTCGTTCAATGCCGCACAGGTCCACGCGCAAACCTCTCTTGTTCATTATTTTTTAAAACTTATTATGTATTAAATATGATAAAATATATTAACCTAATTATGTACTAAAAGTGTTAAATTCTACTAATTTATCTTAATAGATACAGGACAAGATATCCACAAAGTTCATTTATTCATAATTCATTAATCATTTCATTGTCATTCAACGTTTGAGTCTTCATTAACACATTCCATGATAATCACAATATAACATAGTTAAACTCTTTCATTTACCCTTAGTCGTTATAGCTTAGAAGAATTCATCATTCTCATTCTTACTTTACAAGCAATTAGTTTCAAAATTTCTAAGAACATCTCGACATACACATTTAGCTCAATATTTCACATAATAGATTCAGTAGACAATTTTATGTAATATAATCTAAAGTTCAACAATCATAACAGTTAGAACCCGTATTTTTGGTTTATTGGAACCATTACAAAAATTTGGGACCAAAGTGATATTATGGAAAGTTTGGGGACCTATGTGACATTTTTTGGAAAGTTTGGGACCCAAGTATAATTTTCATAACTTTTGATGTTAAGATCTGTATGTCCTTAATTGGCTCACGTAGGAAAAGTTTGGGGATCAAAATGTAATTTCTAGAAGTTGGGGTCTTGAAAGAACTTAAATGAGATTTACTTGATTTGTGTTGGAGTTTTAGTGGTACAAGTATGTGGTGTGGGCCACCAACCTTGAGCAAGACTTGTCTATATATATGTATATACACCACAAGATTAAGATAATCCTACAAGTGTGTGGTGTAGGCCACGAACCTTGAGCAAGACTTGTCTATATATATGTATATACACCACAAGATTAAGATAATCTTTTTCTTTCCAACACTTAGCCACAAAAACAACAAGAAAGTCTTGAATTTCATAGAGGGGGCTCTTGGCCACCCCACAAAAAAAAAATCAAAATTCATTTTTTTGATTCTACAATTATTTTGACGCTACAACCCAGGTATATTGAGTCCCCTAAGTAGCTTGGAGGCGTTGGTTGACCAAGAAAAATGCCTTATTCTACGACTTTGGTGATTTAGGGTCCATTTAAGGGGTTTAAAGGTATGTTGATTTCTAGCCTTCTTTTATGTGAATTTCAGATTCTATGTATGTTGGAGTATGTTAAATTGAAATAAAATCATGAAAGATTGTATGATAGAGTTAGTTATGAATAATTGGAGTGAGGGGCGATTTTGGGATATGTATGTAAACAGTATTGTATTGGTTCCAAACCATAAAATTATGTTTTAATAGCATGAAAATGATCCTTGTGGGGGTGAGAGAAGTATTGGAAATTATTCGTATGTATATTTAAAGTTGGTTGAAATTGGAGTCCATATACGTAGTTAAATATTGCGTTGTAGCGTTGGAAGAATACGTTTGACATCTAGTTGATGTAATATGGATCTTAAAGTAGCCTGGTGATGCCATGGCAGAGATAAAATGAACTTCTATACATATTAAATGAAAATTTTAGTACAAATATTGGGAATGAGCTAAAGTTACTGGGTCTACTCAAAGATGCCAATGTTATGTTGTGTTTGGCGTTATGTTGTGTTTGGTGTTATGCTGCGTTTGGCGTTACGTTGTGATTAAGCTTTTTGATATGTTGGCATACTTTTTCTGAATCAAGTTGCATTATTTTTTTCCTTAATTCTCTTTATACTCTTGGATCATGCTGTTGTTATCTTATATTTAGCTCGCTATTATGTTGGTTCAACTTGTGTTGATCAGCTATGTCTTGTTTGTAATTTTTATGAGTGGAAGTTCTAAGGAGACTTCTGGTCATTTCTTAACCTTATCCTAGCTTGCTCTTGGAGTTATACCTTCCATTTATAGTATCTGGAGATGGTATACATGTATGTAAAGTGTGCTGCCCTATTTTTATATTTGTGACGTGATGAGGTTCTTTAGTGAATTTGTTGCAATAATAGCATTAGAAAACTTGTTGATGTTGTTGTTGTTGTGTTGATTAATTGAAGCCGAGATAGATTCTCGGGGTGGTCGATTTTAAGGGAAAGTACTGTCAAAATTTTTATAAAATTTGGGGCAAAGTTGGGTGTTAAGGCCCGATGAGGATTTTAGCTAACCTTGAGCGTTATTGTGATTTTTGTAAATGTTGAACATTCGAAAGAGTAAGTTGGGTTGGCTTGACGTTGGGATTAGTTTGACGAAGGAAGTGAGGCTACTGATGACAATAGCTCTAGTCATTCTGAAGTTTACCAGATTGGACAGTCTGTTCGCGCTAACATTGTTAATGTAGGTCAACAGTTTGGTAAAATGAAGCTATAGTATGTTATGCTTTTAATATTCCCAGTTAAATTTTGGTTCTTCCCTTCCTTATCTCATCTAGGTTTGTAGTGAAACAAGTCGAATTATAGTTTGTTTGAAGCAGTCTTTTTGCTCTTCAATAGATGTATCCTTTATTCAAGAGTACTTCCTCGTAGAGGAGAAGGTAATTGCTGACCGTGAATCCTATGTTGCAGAATAGCTCTGCTGATTTTGACTTGCAAAATATTCCTATTTGCTTGTCGTGCATTGACTTTACAATCTCTTCTATATTTAATATTACTTCCTGGAATGTGCGTCTGAAATTGGTAGGACAACAACTATCAAAACATAGAGCAATTATTTGGGAAATCTGTGAAAATCACTTTATGCGGCTTGTGTAGGTAGATTGTCTGTCTTATTAAGGGAGGGACTTTCTATCTGGTAGTGCACTTGGAACTTCCTAATTTGTGTTAATCCTATTGAATTGGATTAAATGAAATTCACTTTAATTTTTTTTTCTATAGGCTGAGTTATGTGATATATTATTCAACTTTGCCCTAAATTTAGTTCAGACTTTTTTTCCATTTGATTTTTATTCACCTACTTCTTGTTCTTGGTTGTGTTCATCTGGATTGGAAAGCAAAATATCGTATGTTCTTATGAATTGCCTGATTTTGACTACAAACTTTTGGAAGTGCCATAATCTCCATATTTGTAGCTTTTGACTTGAATGATCAAAGTCCGATACGGTCTCTACTTATCTGTTTATCATTTAATCAACCTTTTCAATTTACAAGTGTGTGAATACCTACCTTGGGTCCACCATAGGTGGGCTTGTATGTTTGTTTTATCTCCCACTTACAGAGGAGAATGTGGATAACCTGAAGCAAGATTCAAAATTATGTTGTGATTTGGCGTTATGTTGTGTTTGGTGTTATGTTGTGTTTGGCGTTATGTTGTGTTTGGTGTTATGCTGCGTTTGGCGTTATGTTGTGATTAAGCTTTTTGATATGTTGGCATTATGGCTTGTGAGTGCAGTGGTCTTCCCTGGCTCACGTGAGTGCAGTGGTCTTCCCTGGCTCACGTGAGTGCAGTGGTCTTCCCTGGCTCACTTATCGACATTACGCCATTTCTGTACTATGACTTGTGAGTGCAGCGGTCTTTCCTGGCTCACTTATCCTATGTTATTTCTGTATTATGACTTGTGAGTGCAGCGGTCTTCCCTGGCTCATATGAGTGTAGTTTTGGCGTTATGTTGTGTTTGGTGTTATGCTGCGTTTGGCGTTACGTTGTGATTAAGCTTTTTGATATGTTGGCATTACGGCTTGTGAGTGCAACAGTCTTCCCTGGCTCACGTGAGTGCAGTGGTCTTCCCTGGCTCACTTATCCTATGTTGGTATTACGTGATGGAGATTTCGGAGATTTAAATTTTCTGACGATATGCGGTGGATGACATATATTTCGGAGGTCACCACCGGTTCCAGACAATTAGGCATGATTGAATATTTTGGAAAATAGATGGTTTGTGCTTTGAATCTTGAAAGTAGATATTTTTTTTGATATTTTTAGATATATACTGCTCTTTGTACTTTTGTTTCAGTTATCCCTCAATTTCATGTATTGGGAGGTAAGTATGTGAGTATTCTGGATATGCTTTTACCGTTATACTTTGGCTTTGTTCACTATACACCTTATGTTTTGGTAAGTAAGTACTTTGATATTTCAGGGAACCATTATATGGTTGTTTTAAAGGTTTTTCTGATATACATACATACTCTGTACTTTCTACCTTACATATTCAGTACGTACCTCGTACTGACCCCCTTTGCTTCGGGGCTGCGTTTCATGGATGCAGGTATAGACGTACAAGTGAAAGACCCACCAGCGTAGGAGTCTGACTGCTGTTTAAAGTGCTCCTTTGCTTCAGAGCAAACTCGGGGTATATACACTTATTTACTATTTTGGGGTATTACCAAGTGTTGTTGAGTTTTTTTTGTAAAAATAATACATTGGTTATAGTTTGGTTTGGTATTTGGATTCGGGTGCCCCAATCAGACACTAGTCATGGCCCACAGGGTTGGGTCGTGACAATAACATAATGAGCACCTTCATACTATTATTAATGGCATCACCAAGCCCATTTCACAATATTATCTCTAATAAAAAAAGGGATATTCTCTCATAATTCAAATCATACATGTCATCATTTTCACTTTTCACATCTCCACAATAAAGTTCTTAGGGTCCTCCTTAACCTTAGACCCAGTGTAGATAGGTGGGTTCATCCTCAGAAAGTCCCTCAGTATAAAGGCAACTATCAGCTCGTGAGAGCTTGAACTAGGGGTTTGTGAGCCCTGGTTCCCACTCCAGGTAGCTACCAACTGGGTGAGTATTGCAATGGCTCCTCGAAAGTCAGCCTCTAAAGTAGGAGCAACTGGAATGGTAGGTGTCACAGGAAAACCAATTCTCCACGGCGGTTGAACCTGGCCCCTCATTTTCATTTGAGAAGGCACTTCTGAAGTAGGGTTCTCAGTAGTGCTAGTTGAAGCAGTCCTCTAGGTTACAATGCGTCTAGGAGGAATGATGTGCAATCGCGTAGCGCATGTGTTAGAAAAGGATTTTATACAGTCCCTAACTCCATTGCACAAACTCAGAATACAAGATAATGAGACAATTCCTAATGTCTTATAGCCTCCTTATGAAGTGTGGTGCACAACACACTCATAAACATGACTCTACTAGATACGACTTTATAGACACCCTAGGTCTCTTGAACTCTGTGCTCTGATACCAAGTTTGTTACGCCCTAGGAGGGTACCCTTGGCATGGCCGGCACTCAGAGACTATTGCTAGCCCTTGAGTGAACCACTTGGTCTCATCATCACATCAACTCGATAGTAGAAGAAAGAACCCAAAATGTTAAAACATCATATATAAGTAGGAAAATAAAATGCATAACTCAATCGTATCATGGTTTATAAAGGAAAATTAGTTTTGATACATCATTACTCAATACACTTTACTCAAGGTCTATGAAGTCTCTACTCATCAATCTTGATAGTGCCATGACAGGACATGGACACCCAAAATCAAGAAAAGAAAGTACTCAACAGAAGTAAGAAAATAAAGGGGCTTATTCGGAACGCAAGGAACACTCACGAACTCGGAGTTGTACTGATCTAGACTTCAACGGTGCGTGTGTTGAAGCCCTTTGTCACTTTTATCTGCATCATAAAATGATATAGGACTAAATGGATATCAGTACATGGAATATACGATAGGGATGTTAGTATGAGATAATGTACTCATAAAATGATATAGGACTAAATGGATATCAGTACATGGAATATACGATATATAAAAATAGTGCAAGAAAAGTAAAGTTCAACTCACTCACCTTGACTCAACAATTCATGCTCAAAACAATTAATGCAAGTTTAGAGTAAATCATGCTTTTAAAGTATGCTCAGTAAAATAGACTCAATTTGAAATCTCATGCTCAACAATGTTGCTTGGGAGTTTCTCTTAACTGACATCCTCATTCCACTGATGTCCTGTCAAAATACAACACATTTGATGCCTAAAACAAGGGATTGTGTAAGTTCTTAATGCGACTTTTTATGATTTTTAAGTGTTTTTGTGTTGTTCTTACAGAAAATGCAGGTTGACATGATTTTGGGAGAAAATTGCAGATTTTGATAAAGTTTAGAACATATGAGCCGTCCTATGATTCATATCCCAAGCTACGGGTCATAATGTTGAAATAACCCCAAAAAGTGCCTGAAAATGTGCCTCAGAAGTGTCCAAAATTGTAGTTTCCATATATCTCAGTAACGATGCGTGATATCGAAAATCCAGCTTCATATTCTTGATCAGAAATTAAGTGGGAGATAAGTCTAACCCGAATTTTAAAGCAAATGAATCATAATTTTAATTTCCCAAAAATTGAATCCCAGTGAGGTTTCCGCGCCCCTGGCACGATGCGCTAAGAGCGCGCCTCAGTACATTATTTTGTGTAGCTTTCTTGTTAGGTCCATGATTTTTTGGTCTTGGACCTAAGCCTTCCCAAGTGTGAAAAATACCTATACTTAGCCATATTTTACCTCCATATCATACAAGACATTCCCCAATACTCTCTCAAACCCTTAGACTAATATTTTTCTCAAAATTCAAGCGTCCAAATCTCTTCTGGATCTTAAGGAATTCATCCAAGATTCAAGTCTCCATTTCCAATCTTCATCAAGAATTCTCCAAAGTTAAGGTATGTGGGTTCAACCATTGGGTTCTTTCTCCCATGGTGCCCAAGGTCTCTTTCTACCTAAATTACATAATTCTAAGTTAATTTACTCATTGGTCTTCCTTATTTTGAATTTCACTATAAAGTACGTTGCAGTTTCATGAAATTATGACTATTTTAACATGTTTTGGGCTATGAATGTTTGATCCATTGTGGGAGTTGATGAAGGGTTTTGATGTCTATTGCATGAGGGTATTACCAAGTGTTGTTGAGTTTTTTTTACATTGGATTTTCTTGCATGATTTTACTCTTGAATTGCATGATCTTACACTAGCCTTACACACCTACCAAGTGTTTGATAAAATGTCCAGTTTTGGATTCTTAAACTATTGATGATCCATTGCATGACCGATGACTTGAATGACTCTATGATGATGAAAGGAAGGTATTTATATGATGATTTCATGAAAAGTACCAATTATGATAAAATTTGACCAATTCCCTAGTTTAAAGGGTAGTAGGCCCGAACTATCACATTGAGGGGTATATATCTTATTCACCTAGCTCGAGGGATGGTAGGCTAGTGCTACTATATTGAGGGATATATACCTCAATCACCTAGCTTGGAGGGTTGTAGGCCCATGCTACCACATTGGGGGTAGATAGCTCAATCGCTTAGATCAGGAGTAGTAGGCCCATGCTATCACATTGGGGGATATATACCTCAATTGCCTCATAAAAGGTGGTAGTAGGCCTTAGTTATGTAATGATGGTCATCTTCTTCATATGTAATATGTTCTATATAAGCATATTTTACTTCAAGTATCATTCAGCCATGTCATATTGGTAATATGCTATCTCTTGCTTATGATATTGCATTTTGCCATATGCCTATCTCTTGTTGCATTGCATCCTACACTCTTGTCGCATTCCAGCCTACATATTTAGCATATTCAAACATACTAACGCATACTCTATGCCTACATGATGTTACCATATAGGGATCAGAGCATCGATTGATCATCCTCCTCCTCGTGGCTAGTACTTCTACCCAAAGCTAGTTGGTGAGTCCTTAATTCCAGGGACAATGACTTGATCTTATGATATGTATTAAGAGTCTCTTTTCTTTAATATATACTTATGACTATGAGGGTGACCCTGGTTGCTTGTCTTAGCCCCCGCTCTTATCTATGTAGTAGAGATGTTGTTGGACAAGTTATGTAATTATGTTATGAGCCTTGTCTCTCTTGATTTAACGATGTCTTATGTTTTGAAAGGCTTTCCCTTAGCCCGTTTTGCCCTTATTTCCACTCTTATTAATGTTATTTAATGCTTTCACGACCAAGGATGTGTGGTGATATGTAAAGAGGCTTATTTGGGGTCCCCTCGGGTTTCTCATTCACCGTGCCACATCTAGGCCCTAGGCTTAGGTCATGACAAACTTGGAATTAGAGTACAAGGTTGTTAATGGTCCTCGGCATCCAACACACCACGTCGATTAGATTCTTATTCATGGTTTTATTGTGTACCAGAACCATGAGCAAGAGGCTGTGAGACGTTTTAGGAAATATTTTCCTTCTTCATTTTCTAAGTCATGCTATAGAGTTAAAGTAAGGTTTGCCCATCTCAATGATTGTTCTTTGCTATTCTAGACCATGCCTAACATAATAGGAAGAAGGGCCCGCATTCCCAAGGAACAATCGGCTCATGGTGAGCTCCGAGATGCTCTCACTTTGCTAGCACAAGTTGTGGCTGACCAAGGCAACCAAGGCAACCAAGCCTCTCATGCTCCTACAGTAGCATCTCAATGAGGGATTTTATGAGGGTGAACCCATCATATTTCTATGGTTCTAAGGTGGGTGAGGACCCTTAAGAGTTCATTGATGGGGTTTACAAGGTTTTGGCTAACATGGGTATGCGGTCGGAAGAAAAGGCAGAGTTGGCGGCTTACCAACTCTTGAGGGTATCACAAATATGGTATAATTAATGGAAGAAGGAGAAGGGGAACAAAAATGTGATGCTATGGGAGGAGTTTAAGGCAACTTTTCTTAATCTATTCTTCCCTCTTGAGCTTAGGGAGGCCAAAATGATAGAGTTCATGAATTTGAGACAAGGGGCAATGAGTTTGAAGGAGTATGCCCTTAAGTACAACCGACTCTCTAAATATGCTCCTCACATATTTACCGACCCAAGGGCTAGAATGAACAAGTTCATAATGGGTGTGTTCGATTTAGTGAATGAGGAGCATCAGACCACCATATTGATTAATGATATAGACTTATCCCGCTTGATGACCTATGTCAAACAATTGGTGGTGGAGAAATTGAGAAAGAGAAGGGGTAATGAGGCAAAGAGGTCCTATTTTGATGGTAGGTTCCAAAGTCCCAAAGGAGGCCGGTTTCATCAAGCCCGAGGGTCCTCTAATACTACTAAAGAAAGGCTTACTAATGACATCCCAAGGGCCTAAGATGATGGTGGTGTGGGTCCTAATACTATGTGTCCATAATGTAGTAAGGGTCATGGTGGCCCATGCTTGAGGTATTCCAGTGCTTTTTATGGTTGTGGGGAAATGGGCATAAGATGATAGATTATCCTCGTAATTGCAACAAGGGTTAGGATGTTCAACCACAAGGCCGGGGTTGCTAATGTGGTTCCTTTAGGGAGGGGTGGTCAATAAGGTGGTTCTCTCAAGGCACACTCGGTTCTATGTACTCTAAGGGAGGCAAGGGGTTGATAATTTTTTTGATGTCGTCACCAGTATGTTAAAAGTCTTTGATTTTGATGTGTATGCATTGATTGATCTAGGTGCCACTCTTTCTTTTATCACCTCCTTTGTTGCCAAAAAGTTTCATGTTGAACCCAAATTCTTGTGTGAACCATATGAGGTGCCTACTCCCATTGGTGCATCTATTGTTGTTAGTAGATTCTATAAAAATTGTCTCATTTGTATTTTGCATAAATTGTTGCCATGTGACTTTGTTTAGTTGGACATGATAGATTTTGACATTATTCTTAGGATGGATTGGTTGCATGCATACTATGCCACTATTGATTGTAAAACTTATAGGGTCAAATTCCAATTCCCTAATGAACCCTTACTTGAGTGGGAGAGTCATGATGTGGTATTGAAAGGTAGATTTATCTCTTGCATTAAAGCCCATAAGTTGATCTCTAAGGGTGTCTTTATCATCTTGTGAGGGTTAGGGATGTGCAATCCAAGGGCCTTCCTATTGAGTCAGTTTTGGTGGTAAATGAGTTCCTAAATATCTTCCCAAATGACCTTCCTGGTGTTCCTCCCGAAAGGAAAATAGATTTTGGTATAGACCTCCATCATGATACTCAACCCATTTATATTTTCCCTTACCTTATGGCCCCGACAGAGTTAAAGGAGCAATTGAGGGATTTGTTGGAGAAGGATTTTATTAGGCCTAGCCAATCACCTTGGGGTGCACCAGTGTTATTTATGAAGAAGAAAGATTAGTCCCTTATAATGTGTATTGACTACCGGCAACTCAATAGGGTCACCATAAAGAATAAGTATCCTCTTCCAAGGATTGATGATTTGTTTGACCAATTTCAAGGAGCTAGCTACATCTCTAAGATTGATCTTCAGTCCGGGTACCACCAAGTGAAGGTAAGGGAGTGTGATATTCCTAAGACAGCCTGATAGACTAGATATTGGCATTATGAATTTGTTGTGATTGTCTTTTTGGTTGACCAATGCACCGACTATCTTCATGGATCTTATGAATAGGGTCTTCAAACCCTACCTTGATTCGTTTATTATGGTCTTTGTTGATAATATTTTGATCTATTCAAATAGTGAGGAGGAGCATATAGGCCATTTGAGAGTAGTGCTACAAAGATTGAGGGAAGAGAAGTTGTACGCCAAGTATCAAAAATGTGATTTTTTGTTAAAAGTGGTTATCTTTGTAGGTTATGTGGTGTCGACGGATGGTATTACGGTGGATCCAAAAAAGATGGATGTGATTAGAAATTGGCCTAGACCATTGATCCCATCGGATATTTGGAGCTTCTTGGGCTTAGTGGGTTATTACCGGAGGTTTCTGAATGGGTTCTCTTCTATTGCTTCTCCTATGACCAAATTGACTCAAAAGAAATCCAAATTTGTGTGGATCGATGAGTGTGAAAAGAGTTTCCAATCATTAAAAGATAAGCTTGTGTCCGCTCCCATATTGTCACTACCAAAAAGGCTAAAGGGTTCGTTGTGTATTGTGATGCTTCAAGGGTTGGTTTGGGTTGTGTGTTGATGCAAAATGGTAAGGTGATAGCCTATCCTACCCATGATCTTGAATTAAACGCTATGGTCTTTGCTTTGAAAATTTGGCGTCACTATTTGTATGAGGTGCTTGATGATGTGTTTACCAATCATAACAGTACCCAATATGTCTTCACTCAAAAAGATAGCAACTTGAGACAAAGAAGGTGGTTAGAACTTCTTAAGGATTATGATATGAGTGTGCATTATCAACCCGGAAAGGCTAATATGGTGGCAGATACTTTGAGTAGGGTATCTATGGGTAGCCTAGCTCATGTTGATGATGGTGACAAAAGGGTGTCTAGGGATGGTCCATCAGTTGGCTAGATTGGGGGTTAGGTTGGAAAAGGTGGATAATGGGGGCATTGTGGTAGTTTATGTCTCTAAATCTTCCTTGGTTGAGGAGGTGAAAGCTAAGCAAGATCTTGACCCCTCTTTTTTAGAATTGAAGGCATTGGTAAAAAATGGTAAGGTGGAGGTTTTCTCCCAGGGGGGAGATGTTGCCCTTAAATACCAAGGTAGGTTATATGTGTCTTGTGTTAATGGCTTAAGAGAAAAGATTCTTGATAAGGCTCATTGTTCTTCCTATTCTATTCACCCCAGTTCTACTAAGATATATATAGATTTGAGAGATGTGTATCGGTAGGGAGCTATGAAGAGGTATATTGCCAAATTGGTATCTTTCTTTGTCCATCATATTAGATCATGGTGCTTAATTTGCTTCACATTTTTGGAGGTCCTTCAAAAAGGGTGTTGGTACAAAAGTTAAACTTAGTATGGCCTTTCAGTCTCAAATGGATGCCAATCTGAAATAACTATCCAAACACTTGAGGATATGCTTAGGGCTTATATATTGGAGTTTAAGGGTAATTAGGATGATCATCTTCCATTGATTGAGTTTGCCTATTGGTATGACTCCTTTTGAGGTCCTCTATGGTAGGCATTATAGATCACTGGTTGGGTGGTTTAAAGATGGAGAAGTGGCTTTATTGGGTCCATATCTGGTTATTATGTCTCCTTAGAAGGTTAGCATGATTAGAGAAAGGTTGAAGACGGCCCAAAGTCTTCAAAGGTCCTATGCCGATTTGGGGAGAAGGGATCTTGAATTCAAACTTGGTGATTTGGTCTATTTGAAGGTATCACCCATGAAGGGTGTGGTTAATTTTGATAAGAAAGGAAAGTTGAGTCCAAGATATGTAGGTCCTTATAGGGTAATGAGGAGGATTGGCAAGGTAGCTTATAAGTTGGAATAGCCTAGTGAGATGGATATGGTTCATCCGGTCTTTCAGGTATCCATGTTGAAGAATTGTGTGAGAAACCCTAATGCAATTGTGCCTCTTGATGTTGTGGGTGTTATTGAAGAAACCTGGACCTATGAAGAGGTTCCGATTCAGATTATGGATAGACAAATGAAGAGGTTGAGGACAAGGATGTGGCTTCCGTTAAGGTCCTTTCGAGGAATCAACAAGTCGAAAGTGCTAAATGGGAGGCCGAAACAGACATACAAAAGTAATATCATTATCTCGTCAATCCTTCTTAAGCCTAACATACTAATTCTAAGTCCTTTATATGATCTCAAGACTTAAGTTTAGTTCTCATGTCATTGCATACATTCATGTTTAAATTAACAAGTTCATGATGATTTTACACTTATGTTGGGATTTTTCGAAATGATGTTTAAGCGCATTGTTGCATCCTTATGTGGGCTAAAATTGTCATGTTTATGTCTTTCATATACCTTTCTTTGACATTCGGGAATGAATGTTCCCATGGGGAGATATTGAAACGACCCCAAAAAGTGCCCGAAAATGTGCCTCGGAAGTGCCTAGAATTATAATTTTCATATATCTCAAAATTTGTACGTGATATCTAAAATTTGACTTGATATTCTTGATCAGGGGCACAATTGAGTGGGAAATGGGTCTAACCCGATCTTAGAGCAAACAAATCACAATTGCAATTTCCCAAAAATCTAATTCTAGTGAGGTTTCAGCTCCAAGGGCATGCTTCAGTACATTTTTTGTGCAGATTTCATGTTCAGTCCAAGACTTTTTGGTCTTGGGGTAAGCTTTCCCATGCATGAAATTACCTATACTTAGCTATATTTTTCATCCATATCATACAAGACATTCCCCAATACTTTCCAAACGCTTAGACTAATATTTCTCTCAAAATTCAAGGTTTTAAATCTCTTTCGGATCTTAAGGAATTCATCCAAGCTTCAAATCTCCATTTCTAATCTTCATCAAGAATTCTCCAAAGTCAAGGTATGTGAGTTTCAACCATTAGGTTCTTTCACCTATAATGCCTAAGCTCTCTTTTTACCTGAATTGCATGATTCTAAGTTGATTTACTTATGGGTCTTCCTTATTACAAATTTGACCATAAACTATGTTGGAGTTTCAAGAAATTGTGACTATTTTTAGCATGTCTTGGGCTATGAATCTTGTATCCATTGTAGGAGTTGATGAAGGGTTTTAATTTGTATTGCATGAAGGTATTACCAACTGTTGGTGGGTGGTTTTACATTGGATTTTCTTGCATGATTTCAATCTTGAATTGCATGATCTTACACTAGCCTTACACACCCACCAAGTGTTTGATAAAATGTCCAATTTTGGATTCTTGAACTATTGATGATCCATTGCATGACCTATGACTTTAGTGACTCTATGAGTATGAAAGAAAGGTATTTATATGATGATTTCATGAAAAGTATCTACTGTGATAAAGTTGACCAATTGCCTAGTTCGAGGTGTAGTACGCTCGAACTACCACATTCAGCGGTATATACCTTATCCTCCTAGCTTGGGGGTAATAGGCCGATGCTACCATGTTGAGGGGTATATTCCTCAATCGCGTAGCTCGTGGGGGTTGTAGGCCAGTGCTACTACATTGAGGGGTATATACCTCAATCATCTAGCGCGAGGGGTGGTAGGCCCATGCTACCACATTAGGAAATGCCTCAGAGCCTCTTACTCATAGTTGTGGTGCACAACACAACCATGAATAAGACTCTAATCGACGTGGTGTGTTGGATGTAGAGGATCATTAACAACCTAGTACTCTGATACCAAGTTTATTATAACCCAAGCCTAGGGCCTAGGCGTGACACGGTGAATGGAAAACCCGAAGGGACCCCAAACAAGCGTATTAACATATCATTACACAACTTTGGTCGCGACAGCAATAAAACAAAAATAAGAGAGTAGAAATAAGGGAATACATGGCTAAGGGACATCTTTCATATCGTAAAACATCTTGAGTCAAGAGAGTCAAGCTCAAAGAATCATTACATGATTTATCCAACAATACCTCTAAACATAGAACTTAGCAGGAGCCAAGACAAGCAACCAGGTTTACCCTTATAGTCAAAGCATACAATAAAAAAAAAGAGTCTATACATAGCATAAATCAAGACAAATATGTCCTCGAAGTTGAGGACTCACCAACTTGCTTTGAGAGTTATCACACTAGCCACGTGGATGAGGAGGATGATCAAGTGGGTCTCCGGTTCCTACATGGTAACATCATGTAGGCATAGAGTATGTGTTAGTACGTTTGAATGTACTAAGTATGTAGGATGCAATGCAATAATAGATAGGCATCATAATCAAAATGTATAATTAGACAATAGGTGAACATATAACAATACGACATGCATGGATGATACTTGAAGTAAACATGCCTATATATGCAACATATTACCTTAGTAGGAATAGACCATCGTCATAGACCAAGCAACTTGGTACTTTGAATCTAACATAGATCACCCTTTAGTAGTTATTATGGAATCAACAACTCGATTGCTAGATGGCTTACTAGCCCCATCTGAGATGATTTAGGTATCAACCTCTCAATTAGTTGATGGCTTACCATCCCCATCCGAGATGATTGAGGTATCAACCCCTCAATTGGTTGATTGTTTACCACCCCAATCTGAGATGATTGAGGTATCAACCCTCAAATTAGTTGATGGCTTACCACCCCCATCCGAGGTGATTGAGATATCAACCCCTCAACTGGTTGATGGCTTACCACCCCATCCAAGGTGATTGAAACATCACCCCTCAATTGGTTGTGGTCATCTCACAACACAATATGTACTTATCATGGAATCAATATATACATAACAACCTTTCATCATCATAAAGTCAATTAACTCCTATGCCAAGCATTAGGCCTTCAACAATGAAACGATCTCAAAAAGTGCCCAAAAATATTCCTCGAAAGTGGCTGGAATCATAATTTCCCTATATTTCAAAATCCATGAGTGATATCAACAATTCAACTTTATATTCTTGTATAGGGGGTCAAATTTAGTGGAAAATGGGTCTAACCCTAATTTTATTGCAACCATATCAAAATTCAAAAATTGTAAAAATATGATTTCCAATGATGATCTGCGCCCCTGGCGCGATGCGCTAAGGGCGAGCTACTATGTTTTTTCTGCCAGTTTCTATCTCGGTCCAAGCCTTTTGGGTCTTGGGCCTAAGCCTTTCCATGCGTGAAAATACCTATACTTAGTCATAGCTTACCTTCATATCATTCAAAACATTCTCAAATACTCTCTCAAATACTTGGACTCATATTTCACTCCAAATTGCAAGTCACAAAACTCATCTAGATCTTAAGGTTCTCACTCAAGCTTCAAGTCTTCATTTCTAATCCTTTTCTTACCGGATAGGTTAGAAGGGTTTGTTGTATATTGTGATATCTCCCGGATAGGTTTGGGTTGTGTTTTGATATAAGATGGTTAAGTGGAAGGCTATCTCCAAAGCTAAGGTATGTGGGTTTCATTCATGGGTTTCTTTCACCCATGATGTCCAAGTATCATTTTCACTTAAATTGCATGATTTTAAGTGGATTTACTTATGGGTCTTGCTTATTATGAATTTCACTGCACATTATAATGGGGTTTCATGAAATTATGATTATTTTAGCATGTATTGAGCTATGAATCTAAGATCTTTTATGAAATTTAATGAAGAATTTTGATGTATATTGCTTGAGGGTGTTACCAAGTATCTATTGATGGTTTTACACTAAGTTTTCTAGAATGATTCCACTCTTGAATTGCATGATTTTACACTAGTACTACATACCCAGCAAGTGTTTGATAAAATGTCTGCTTAATGTATTTTGCGGAATTGAAGGTCTAATGCATGTCTTATAAGTTGAATAACTTTAATGCATACCCACCAAGTGTTTGATAAAATATCTGGATTATGATTCTTGAGTTGTTGAAGGCCTGTTGCTTGGCATATGAGACATATGACTTTATAACGACGAAAGGAATAAGTATATGATATTCTCCTATATAGTGTTGGAAAGTGACCATGCCCTACTCGGGGGGTTAAGAGCCCGGGTATCTATCAAGGGTTTATACCTTGATACCAATCAAGGGGTTGTGCCTTGATAACCAGGTTGAGGGGTTAGTACCTTAATCACCAGGGGTGGTAGGGTACGACTATCCACCAAACAATCAAGGGGTCATACCTTGGTAACCGGGTTGAGGGGTTAGTTTCTCAATCACTATGGGTGGTAGGGTGCGACGATCCACCAACCAACCGAAGGGGTTTGTACCTTGGTAAACTATGGGTTCTATAACGATGGTCTCTTCTTACACACATATTATATTCTATTAAGCATGATTTATTTCAAGCATCTTCCATGCATGTAATATTGTTATATGCTACTCATTGCCTATGCTTATGAATCTTGATTATGTTGTTTATCTCTTGTTGCATTGCATCCTACATACTTAGTGCATTCAAACATACTAATGCATACGCTATGCCTATATGATGTCACCGTGTATGAATCGGAGCCCCACTTGAGCATCTTTCTCCCGTGGCTAGTACGATCTATCTTGAGCTAATTAGTGAGTCCTCCATTCTGGGGACAATATCTATGATCTCATTCTATATACTAAGACTATCCTTGTTTTATGTATGTATTGACTATGAGGGTGATGCCATTTTTTTTTTCTTGGCTGCAGCTCCTATCTAAGATTTAGAGGTATTGTTGGACATGTTATGTATTGAGCCTTCACTCTGTTATTTCGATGCTTATGTTATGAAAGTATCCCTTTAGTCCTTTTCCCCTCATTTCTACTCCTATTATGTTGTTTAATTGCTTCTGCGATCAATAATGTGTAATGATATATTAAGAGGCTTGTTTGGGGTCCCTTCAAGTTTTCTATTTGCCGTGTCATGTATAGGCCCTAGGCTTGGGTTATGACAAACAACTCAAGATACATTAACTGGACATTTTATCAAACACTTAGTGGGTGTGCAATGCTAGTATAAAATCATGCAATTCAAGAGGGAAATCATATAAGAAAACTTAGTAACACCCTCATGCAAGATACATTAAGATCCTTTATCAAATCACACAATGGATTATAGATTCATAGTTTAAAACATGCTTAAACTATCACACTTTCATAAAACCCCAACATAATTCATAGTCAAATTCATAATAAGTAAGACCATAAGTAAATTAACTTGGTTACATGTAATTTAGGTAAAAAGGAAGCTTGGGCACCATGAGTGAAGGGACCCAATGGTTGAAATTGACATACCTTGAGTTTGGATAATTATTTATTAAAATTAAAAATGGAGACTTGAAGCTTGAGTGAAATCCTTCAGATCCGGATGAGTTTTGGGAACACCCTTGTCGCATCGTGCCAAGGGCACGGATCAACACTAGATAAGGAAATATTTAGATTTTCGAATTGTGATGAGGTTGCTCTAAAATTGGTTAGACCCATTTCTCACTTAATTTTTCCCCTTGATAAAGAATATGAAGTCAGATTATCGATATCACACACGGATTTTGAGATATATGGAAATTATGATTTTGGCACTTTCGAGGCACATTTTCAGGCACTTTTGGGGTCGTTTCACTCCTATAGAGGCATTGGTGGACATCTTGTAGACTCTCGTTAGATCTATATGGCTATTATGTATTGATTATGGGAATTTTGATATATATGTATGTTTGATGTGGAAGATCCTAAGTCCCGAAATGCCTCCATAGAGTGAGTAGTCTCGAAATACCCCCGTAGAGTGAGTCATAATTACCCACTCCTTAGTTTTTATGTGCTAAGTGTTATGTGAATCCATGTTAATCCCTCTCCCTATGTTATCACCATAGTGTGAGTCCTACTTTCCTGTCCCTTAGAACTATGTGTTTACTATTAGAATACGCTTTCGAACTGATGATCTGAATTGGGATGCTTTGAGGCTTTTTTGGGGACTCTCGGGTTCCTATTCACCATATCACTCCTAGACCCTAGGTTCGGGTCATGAAAATCACTCTACGGGCCGTAGATGCCCTTCGTGGTTTCTTCTAGTAAATTTTCTAAGTCATTTTTCTCATCTTTGTTTGGGCATTCAACTTACACTTAGTGGAATGAATTTGGGGAGAGGGGATGTTACATGACTCATCTTTCCTCCTTTATTTTGGGGTGATTTTTTTCCATCTTTGCTCAACTTGAATTTTTTTTTGGTCTTCCTTCATAGCTGCCTCTTGCTATTTTTCTATAAGTTTCGATTTAATAATATCTTCTTTCCTTCTTAAGTTGAGATCCTAAAGTCGTTAGCTCATATCCTCTCTTCATTTTGTGTCGACATCTCTTAGTAATCTTGCCTTCCTTATATCCTTTGTTGATTGTCTTCGTTTCCTTTTTGAGTAAGGGTCCTATACTTGGGCTTCTTATGGTAATCCTACAAATTTATTAATCAAAATCATCAGACGCTAGCATCAATTTCCTGGAATCGTAAGTAATATCATCTAAATTATTCATCTAGACAATTAATTTAGATGAAAACATCTTTTTTTTAAAAAATAACTCTCTGGGGGAACTAACCTATCAAATTTAAAAATATTTGTTGTTTCTAGCGAGTCCTAACCACTAGCACCTTCTTGAAGAACAAGGGTCCCATTAACAACTATGGAGAACATAACTTTCAGTTCCATTACATTTATAGTTGTTTCACCATTCTCACATAAAAAGTATGCATTTTTTTTTGCTTATCACCTTTCAACGAACTCAAAAATTAACAATCACAAGGCTCACAAGCTAATTCTATAACGCGTCTCTAAATATACAATGAGAAAAATATTTTAAGAGATAGGGATGGACTAAATTATTTTTGTTGTGTTTTCAAAAGACACTATATATCCTATGAATGAGATGCTCGGTTTAACATGTTTTCTCTATGTCTATCTCACCATTATAATTTTCTTTCAGAATGATGTTTAGACTATTGAGATAAACATCATGTTCGAATATTACATAGTCTCGTGCATGGCATTCAAATTATACACACTGTTAAATAAATTAATTTTTACATGTATGTACTAAATCAAGTAACTACTAAATAGTTCTATTTTTCAGAGAATTAAGAAATATGCACAAACTAAAAATATTCACTTATTTTAAAATGAAATGACTAATATTTAACTAGTATTGAATGTTTTAGTCATTGAAATAATTAATGCTAAATGTTTGTTATGAAATAAAAAAATGGTTGCCCTAAAATATATATCAATTTTGCTGCTCAATAATTCTCAAAATTTATATCTTGAATACTACAAATTTTAACATCAAATAAAAGTTTAAAATTAATTTATTTTTCAGTATTAATTTTAAGACTTGTCAAAATTAAGTTTAAGGCTTCTAAAAATTATGCTACAAAGACATGAATATTAACTCAAAAGCCTTGTGATGTTCGTCTTTTGCCCTTTTATTCTTCAATTTTTCTTAGTCAAAATTTTTAGTTTCATATTAAAAATACTTTCACACACACAAAAAAAAATATACAAAAACACCCTCTCTTTTTTTTTTTATAGATTATGATTTATTTTTTAATCTAAAAGTTAAAGAAATTACAATCATAAAAATAAAATGGCAATAATAATTATTAATATCGAAGAAATAAAATTTCATTTCATTAAGATCATATTAATCTTCAAAAAGGCAACTTTACTTTCTTCACACTAATAAACTACTCATAAAAGCTAAGATCATCCAAAGCACTAAATTCACCCAACAAAAAACCATAATTATCTACAATTGGAACCCCCAACTTATGTGAAAATTTCACTTTCGTATCCTCTGAAAATTTCACCCAAGTCCCCTTAAACAATTATTCATCACTTTCATTCTCAAAGTGTTTTCTTTTTTCTTCAACCTCATTTGATGAATTTATATTCCCAATAACATTCATTAATGATTTTTGTTCACATTCATCACTTGAAGAAGATTTTCATCAAATTTGATGTAAATCTGGCCTTCTTTTGCATTTTTAGCCTTTACCAGTTCAACAAATTCAAGCTTCTTAGACTTGAAACTTTCAGAAGCTTCATCAATAGTTTCAAAAGTTCCTAAACAAATCAATTTTTTGGTAATTGGGTGTCTGATTTCAGCAGAAAATTTTTTGCTCTTTCTTTTTCGAACACCAACAGGAATAATCTATCAAAAGACTTCTTTGACATTCTTTGCTGGGATTCGATGATGAAAGATGAGAAAAAGAATTATTTCAGAAAGAACGCCCAAAAAAAATGTAATTCACTTACTTGATTATGTTGTACCTCCACAGGCTAAACTGTGAATATAAATAAGGAATTTTTCCTATGCATATTAAGTTAATAAATTAATGTGTTTGACCTCTATTTTATTATCTATATACGTCATTTATGAAGGTCCTACTCTGACAATAAGTGTTACCTTATGCCAATTTGTTACATTATTAAATTTAGTCAAAATATCAAATGAGATCCATTAATTATATATATCTATCTTTATCTCATGAGTCTTCATTAATTGATTGCTTAAAAATTTAGAATATGTATAGGATAATTCTCTTGAAAAAAGGGGAACTATTTCTAATACACTAAGTAAAGATTAATTTGATATTTTGTTAGTATTATATCAAATTACATTAATTTGGACTTTGTCAATCTTAAATCAAATCATCTTAAATTTATTAAACTAGGTGTGGAGTCTACAACCACTTACACTATGTTGAGCATTTTAACAGAAATCAGTAGATGCAACAAGCCGCGCCTTCCAAGGTCTGTCAGGTCCCACCTAATTCTAAGATTTCTGTTTATGATGTATGAAAAATTTTATTTATACTTTGCATATAATTTAGCGTATGTATAATTTTACATCCATCCTTAGTAACACAAATACTACATGTTGCAACCCAGCATGGGCCATGAGTGGCATCGACACTTACCCTACAAGGTAGACAAACCAACATCTAAATCACAATCTATATTAGAAGTTCAACTTATAAAATACAATCATAGTCGAAAGCTCAATCTCATAAAGCAAGTATTGACAAAAAATCACTAATTTTGTAACATAACGCTCCCCAAAATCTGAAAGTCATCACGTCAAAGACATCTAACCTCAAATACTAAGTCTAAGATTAGCAACAACAAAATAGATAAAATAAAATAGTTTATGTCCAAAACTAAGGACATCATTCCTTAACTAATAGAATCCAACCTTTAATTTTTGTCACATAATATAAGCAATTAGTGACTCTCAATTTGTTGTCTCTAATCAACTCATAATACAAGATAGTAAGATAATTCCTGATGCCCTATAGCCTCCTGCTTATGAAGTTGGTGAAATCTGATATGCTGATGACTGGCTAGAGCTGAAGGCTACGCGCTGCACTCCATAAAACAAAATAAAGAAAATACAAGTAGGGGTCAGAACGAGCAACATGCACTTAGTAGGTATAATCGCTTAACGCAAAATAGAAATTAATGTGCAAAAAATAAACAAAAGAAAATTAACTATAACACTTAATATGTGGCAACAAAAAGAAAACCTACATAATAAGTCAACAATATCAAGAATACACATGAGGACTCAGGCCTCCACACCATGCTTCTTTTGGGAGATAGATTCTTTCGAATTGAATATATTAAATTATTATAATATTCTTTCTTTATTATTATCATGTTGGAATGTGACACCCGATCCACTATATATCATGTCAAAATGTGACACCTGAGCTCACAATATCACATCAAAACGTGACCCCCGATCCAAATATATCGTGTTGGAACATGACATCCA
>DF357462.1:89230-123346 GCA_000787875.1 Solanum virginianum | reverse complement strand
AAATATATCGTGTTGGAACATGACATCCGATTCAAATATATTTAATTCATCATTCTTTATCATTACTTTCCACTTTATTAACAATATTTCATCAAGTCTTCTTTATTCAAGGCATCACATTGATATATCAAGTTCAAGATTATGAATTTCATGGTCACAAGATTGCAGACCAATCATAATAATATATATGTCAACCAAACCACAACAGTTAAATGCATAGAATATTTCATACCTTTACTCGATGACTATCAATTACTATTAAGAGTCTTTTTATTAGATAGAACAAATCACAACCTACCTCGACTGATGAACTGAAGCCAAGCTAGCTAATCCACCAATATTTTTTCTTTCCTCAATGCCTCAAAAACTTTTTAATCTATCAAATATACAATATTCATAAGTAAATCGATCCATATATACCCATATTCCGATATTTCTAGTCTAGACCCAAAAACTCACTCAAAATCTATAATCTAATTCCTAAATATCAATTTTGGGGTTAAGTCTAAGCTCCTTCAAATATCATAAAGTATCAATATATAATAGACAACATATAACTATGTGAATTATATAGAAGGATAAGGCTGCTGCACATTGTAGCGACTCACCTCTTTCTCCCTCTTTAATGGTTATAGATGCATGTTTGATTATATGCTCTAGTCACTAGTAACACAATTAGTACTTTAATATCAACATATTCCCAGGACATCAACAATCCATCCTATAATCTATTCTTCCCACTTTCTCAACTTATTAGGAAACAATGACATACCGTATACATATATAGCAATAACTATATAGACCAGCAAAATTTTAACAACAAACACTGAAAAACTTATGATTCCTTTCCTGAAAGTTCAATTCAGTTTTTTCCTTTTTTTCATTTTTCGTTCAATGACGCACAGGTCCACGTGCAACCCTCTCTTGTTCTTTAATTTTTTTCTCCACTTATTATGTATTAAAAGTGATAAATTATATTAATCTAATCATGTACTAAAAGTGTTAAATTCTACTAATTTATCTTAATAGATATGGGACAAGATATCCACATAGTTCATTTATTCATAATTCATTAATCATTTCGTTGTCTTTCAATATTTGCGTCATCATTAAAACATTACATAATAATCACAATATAACATAGTTCAACTTTTTCATTTACCCTTAGTCATCATAACTTAGGAAAGTTCATCATTCGAGTTCTTCATAAGCAATTAGTTTCAAACTTTTTAACAACATCTCGACATACACATTTAGCTCAACATTTCACATAAGTGATTCAGTACACAATATCATGTAATAATTTAAAGTTCAACAATCAAAACATCATGAACTCTTTCACATTAGCAACAATGGCATCACCAAGCTTATTTCACAATATCATCTCGTAAGTCTAAGTCACCAACAAAGGATATTATCTCATAATTTGAATCATAAATGTCATCATTTTCACCTTTCACATCTCATCAATGAAGTTCTGAGGGTCCTCCTCAACCTTAGACCCAGTGTAGACAGGTGGCTTCATCCTCAGAAAGTCTCTCAGTCTATAGGCAGTTGTCGGCTCGTGAGAGCTTGAACTAGGGTTTGTAAGCCCTGGTTCCCACTTTGGGTAGCTACCAACTAGGTGAGCATAGCAATGGCTCCTCGAAAGTCGGCCTCTAAAGTTGGAGCAGGTGAAACAGTAGGTGTCACAGGAATACCAGTAGTTAAGGGCAATCGACCCGACCCTTCATTTCCATTTGAGAAGGCACCTCTGAAGTAAGGTTCTCGCCAGTGCTAGCTGAAGCATTCTTCTGGATTTCGGCGTGTCTAGGAGGCATGATCTGCAATCACATAGCGTGAGTTGTTTGTAGTTCAATGTTGTAAGTTTTAGCCACATTTTTTATATTTAACGGTGACTTTAATTTTTGTCACATAATATAAGCAATTAGTGACTCTCAATTTGTTGTCTCTAATCAACTCATAATACAAGATAGTAAGATAATTCCTGATGCCCTATAGCCTCCTGCTTATGAAGTTGGTGCACAGCACACTCATAAACAAGACTCTACTAGAACAAATTCATAGACTTCCTAGGACACTTGAACTCTATGCTCTAATTCCATGTTTTTCATGCCCTGGTGAAACACTCCAAAAGTGTGCTTCGAAAATGTCCATAATCGTAATTTTCATATATCTCAAAATCCGTGCATTATATTGAAAATTCAAATTCATATTCTTGATCAGGATGCAAATTTGAGTGAGAAATAGATCTAACCCAAATTTTAGAAGACCCGTAGTGAAAATGATTTGTGCAAAATTTTTCAAAAATAATAAGGGTATGCGATGGCTCTGCACTACGGACCCATCATAGAGTAGTGTTAGCACTTTCTTAATTTTCTGTTTCAGCCTAGGAGCATTGGGGTCATGGCCCTATGCCCATTTACGCGTGAAGTATCTCATATATAGCCATTTTTAAACCCCATATCACTCAACAACCCTCTCTAAAACCTCTGAACCATTTTATTAAAATTCTCATCCAAATTCAAGTGTCTTAATCTTAATTTCGAATCCCAAGAACTCCATTCATAAAATGCCCTAAAAATGTGATTCAAAAATGCTATAATTGTAATTTTTATATATCTCAAAAACTGTGCATGATATCAAAAATACAACTTCATATTCTTAACCAGGGGACATAATTGAGTGGGAAATTGGTATAACTCTGATTTTAGAATATCCGTAGCGAAAATTGATTTTCACCAAATTTTTAATTCGAGTGGCTGTCCGGGATGCCTCCGCGATGCGGACCCATCGAGGAGGTGTTTGCACTTCCTTAATTTTCCTGTTTCATCCTAAGGCATTGGGGTTTAGGCCCCATGCCCATTTATGCATAAAACCACTTATACTATTCCATTTTTCAACTCTATATCACTCAAGACACTCTCAAAACCCTCTCCAAGACTTAAGCAAATATTTCATCCAAATTCAAGTGTCTCAAGCTTGATTCCGGAACTCAATAACTCCATTCAATCTTCAAGTTTCCTTCAAGTCTACATCAAAAAAACCTAAGTTTAAGGTATATGGGTTTCATCCGTTGGGTTCTTTCACCCATGGAGCCCAGTCTCCTTTTTTATGAAAATTGCATGTTTTCAAGTTGTATCTTCTATGGGCATCTTTTATGAATTTTGATTACAAATTATATTGGGGTTTTATGAAATGTTGATTGAATATACATGTTTGTCGATTTCAAGCTTATACTAAGAATTGCTTTTATCTATCGAGACTATGCATGTTTTGAGCTATGAAACTATGATCTATTATCACTACAACCAATGTGATATTTAGATACGAAATTATTAGCTACAACAATAACTTCGTCACTAATTATTAATTTTTTGTGATAAAAATTATATTTCGTAACTAAAAGTATGAACCACATATTTTTAGGAATGAAACATATAATTTCATAGCAAAGTCTTGTCCACTAAAAGTTTCTACAAAAAATTGATTTGCCACCATTTTTTAAGTAGCATTGGTGACGAACTTTAAATTATTAGTGACACATTATTTTGTCACTAATAATGTATCTAATTTGTGACAAACTAACATTTGTCTTAAAATTAGTTATATTTTGGAGACCAAAAAAAATTGTCACTAAAAATAAGTTGTCATAGTAGCGGCAAATTAGTGTTTGTAGTTCAATGTTGTAAGTTTTAGCCACATTTTTTATATTTAACGGTGACTTTAATTTTTGTCACATAATATAAGCAATTAGTGACTCTCAATTTGTTGTCTCTAATCAACCTATGACTTAGTGACAATATAGTTTTGTCACAAAACATGCAATGCTTAAATAGCGACGATTTAAACTTTGTAGTTGAACAATTTAACTATTTTCTACTAAAAAACTCATACTCAAAATGTAAAATAATCTTTGATGACACTTCTTTAAGACTACAAGTGACAACTAACAAATAGCTTTTCAAGTACTCTCAGTAGAAAACAACACAAACAAAATTTGACATGCCACAAACATGTAATTTTGAATGACTGTATATCATAAAATTTGTAATATTGAGAGAAGTTCACGATATATAATTTGGATCTGTTTAGAGAAGTTTTTAGTTAGTCAGATTTGAAAAAATAAATTATCGACAATATATAAATATTGTGCAAGCAGTGTATATGAATGTATAGACATCTCTCATCTTTGATACACATATACATGTTATATACTATTTATATAATATTGATACATTATATAACTTACGCTCATATTTGTTGAACTTTTGCTATTGCATGTATACTTATTTAAGAAACTTACTCAAAAATCTATGGAACATAATCTCAAGCACCTTTGATCTTTTTTAAAAAAGAAATCTCATTATTTTATTTTCTTATTGTATTCAAATGCATATGTACTGATATAAAAAAATTATTTCATATTTAGTAATTTTTTTTATTGATTCTACTTATCTAAAAAAAATTCATTGCTCGTTAGCAAAATTATTAAAATATCATACAATTATGGAACGAATTAATTGAGATTTGAAATTGTAATAATAACATTTTTCTAATTGAGACAAAAATAAATAAATTATTTATTTGAATTTTATATTGAAGTAAAGGATAAAAGAAGTTATACTTCGACAAAATCACTCGTAAATATGCTACGAACTTGTTAGAATACTCAAAACACTAATTTAAGGTAGAAATGAAATTTCAAATTAATGGAAGAAGTGTTTTCAACGGATTTTAATTTAAAGTTAGAAGAATATTTTTTTATTGGTTAAATTAAATTTGAATAATTAACAACCACTAATCGATTAATCAACATCTAATAATAAGTATTTTACTAATTAGTAATTAGTTATTGATTTACGGGTTTAAAAATCAATAAATTGAATCGATAATGTACAAAATCAGGTGGTGTAGATCGACAAATGCAACTAATTCAAGGTTGACTCGACAAAAATTTATCTATAGTAAATTTTAATTCTTAATTTAACTAGTATATATGAGATTTGATGATGGATTTCAAGGTATATTACATGAGGATTTTACTATATGTTGGTGGGTTGATTTTGTCATGACCCGGACCTAGGGCCTAGATGTGACATGGAGAATGGGGAACCCGAAAGGATCCCAAACAAGTCTCTTAGCATATCATTACACATCCTTGGTCGCGAAAGCAATTGAACATCAACAAGAGAATATAAAATAAGGATAAAAAGGGTTAAGAGAGTTTTTCACAGCTTAAAAAATACAAGAGTTAAGAGAGTCAAAGTTTAAATCATCATTACATAATTTGTCCAACAATATCTCTAAACTTAGAATTGAGCGGGGGCCAAGACATCTTTTCGGGTTTACCCTCATAGTCAAAATCATACAATAAAAGAAAGAGAGACTTTGCATTACATAAGATCAAAAGATATCATCCTCGGAGTTGAGGACTCACCAAACTTGCTTCAACGATAGTACTAGTCACATGAAGGAGGAAGATGTTCAAGTGGAGCTCCAGTTCCTACATGGTAACATTATGTAGGCATATTAGTACCTTTAAATGTACTAAGTATGTAGGATGCAATGCAACAAGAGATTGACAACATAAGCAAAATGCATACATATAGGCAATGGATGAGCACAGTAGCAATATGACATGCATGAATGATGCTTGAAGTAAAACATGCTTGTATAGAACATACTACATGTGTAGGAAGAGACCATCATATAGGGACCAAGGCCTACCACCCCCTTGGCGAGGTGATCCAGGTAAAAACCCCCAACTTGGTTGCATTGGCCTATCACGCCCCGAGCAAGATGATTCAGGTACAAACCCCCCAATATGGTTGCACGGGCATACCACTCCCGAACGAGGTGATTGAGGTATAAACCCCTCAACATGGTTATTCGGGCCTACCACCCCCCGAACGAGGTGTGGTCAACTTGTAGCACTATAGATGCTATTTATGAAATCAACACATATATACATTTCTTTCATCATCATAAAGACACTTAACTTATAAGCCATGTAATAAACCTTCAATAACTCAAAAACCCTTAATCAAATATTTTATCAAATATTTGGCAGGTGTGTAGTGCTAGTTCAAAATCACATAATTTTAGAGTAAAAACATATGAGAAAACTAAATGTATATCAACCCACAAACACTCGGTAACACCCTCATGCAAGATACATTAAAACCTTTTATCAAATTTCATCATAACACATAGATTCATAGCTCAAAACATGCGTAAACAATCCACATTTCATGAAAACCCTAACATAATTTATAATCATATTCAAAGAAAGAATACCCATAAGTAAATCAACTTGAAAACATGTAATTTGTTTAAAAAATTAAGGTTGGGCACCATAGGTGAGGATCCAATGGTTGAAATCCACATACCTCAACTTTGGAGATTTTCTTGATGAAGATTTGATTGAGAACTTGAGGCTTGAGTGAAATCCATTGATCTGGAATGAAATTAGGACACTTGAATTATGGATGAAATATTTGTCTAACTGTTAGAGAGGATTTTGGAAAATGTCTTGTATGATATGGAGTTGAAATATGACTAAGTATAGGTGTTTTTACACATGGGAAGGCTTAGGCCCAAGACCCAAAGGCTTTGGACCAAAATAGGAAACTGGAGCAAAATAACACTGGTCCGTGCTCTGGCCATATCGTACCACAGCGCAGATCATCCCTTAAATTGTAATGACTCATTAAGTCATTTTGAGCACTAGAAGTATTTTTCTTTCTTAAAGAACCCTTTTCAAAAACTTTCTATGGTAATTTTAGACTATTTATGTGACTATAATTATTTTAATGGACTAATAATGTTAGATAATTAACTTATGGGGTGATAAGTGAATTTTTGTCTTAACCCTAGGTTCCTTGACCTACACATTAGAATTAATTAGTGGGAGATAAAAATTTGGGATCATAATCGTTCAAAAGAAAAAAAGAGGGGATAGACGAGGGTGATCTACAATATTCAGCACGAGGAATACAACTGCTTCAGGTGAGTTTTAATTTTTTTATTCTTCGAAAAGGACATAAATTAGTAGTTATACGAATACAATTATGCATTGTTTTCTTTCTTGAAATAAAGTGGGTATCAAATTGGGTCATTAAATTATCTTTTTATATGTTTGGATAATGTATACAAATGAGATGAGGGATGAAACATAAGACTTGAAATCACATAAGGGACTTAGATTAGTACCTTAGGCTTGAGTAGAACGGAAGAGATAGGGATATCGCTTTTGCATGTCCGCTTCAGCTTCCCATGTGACACTTTCAACTTGTTGATTCCTCCTAAGGACATTAACGGAGGCTATATCCTTGTTCCTCAACCCCTTCACTTGTCTGTCATTAATGTTGGTCAGTGATGCTCATAATTAAGGTTAGTACCTAGGACAAATCGTGCCAATTTGTAAAGGCAAATGGCATAACTAGTTGTCTGGCTTTCAACTATTATTTGTTGTTAGATTAAAGTTTGATAAATTAATAAGATTTAGATGGGTTCTTAGAGTGAGCTAATGATATAGAAATATAGATATATGTCCACAAATTAGTTTATTCACCAATATTGCATATTTGAGTAGTTGGGAAAGTTTGGAAGCTTTACGAAAGGGCAAGGCAAAATCTTGAGGATTTGTGACGTGTATTCGGCCATTAAGGTATGTTAAGACTTTTCAGACTTCATTGAAGGATGTTTTTTCTAATTTAAGATTTAAAAAATAGATAATGGGTAAGGGTGAAAGAGGGGGATCTCATACCAATGGTGTAATGGGCATTGGTGCGAGTACTGGTGTTATAAAGGGAAAGTTTATCACTATAGATGATGGATTGTAATCCAAGAATGCCAAAGCATATGGGCATTAGTTGGGGTAGCATAACTTAATTTCTTTATATGGTTGTGTTTCTTTATTGAACTCGTATATTTGTGATAGTTGAGGTGAATACATGTTGTACCAATATTTGCTGTATTGTGATGCATTACCATCCCTATATGATTGACATTATATTGTGCATATGGTTTGACATAAGATTGAGTGTGTGTTGAGATCACTATTATAATCTAAGTTGGGGACGTGGAGATCGTTCGTGCTAGGGATGATTGATTTTATGATAGTGTGTTGAGATTGTCCCAACAGACATGTAGAGACCGTCCGTGTCAGTATATGGACCTGCTAGTCCCCCATAGGTCACAAACTCTCAACGTGTTCTCGAGAGGTATTATGTATATATAATTTAGAGATGACTTGGCATTTGAGATGTATCATTTCGTGGTGTTGCATTGCATCTCATTATACTCTTCATTCTTGTGGATGGTGCATTATTGGTGTTGGATATCATATGACATTTGATTACTCCTCTTTGATAACCCTTAATTACTAAGTATAATATAGGCTCACAAATTAGAAGATGATATATACACACACAAACACTCATGTCACTACTTATTCGTTATTGGTCAATGAGACATAGTGCGTACATATGGTTTCATACTCATACTACACTTGCTGCACTCTTTTATGGTGTAGATTATATTTATATATATATATATATATATATACACACATACACACACACACTCATGTCACTACTTCTTCGTTGTTGGTCGATGAGACATACTGCGTACATGTGGTTTCATGCTCATACTACACTTGCTGCACTCTTTTGTGGTCGTTGTTGGTCAATGAGACATACTGGATACATGTCGTTTCGTACTCATACTACACTTGTCACACTCTTTTGTGGTGCAGATTCAATTTCGAGTACGAGTGCATCCCGTGGAGCTGTTTGAGTCCAAGCTTGGATTATCCTAGAGTTATGGTGAGCTGCTTAACTATTAATGCAGTCCGCACCTCCCTCAATCTCATTAGTCATTCTTTTTTTATTTATATTCAGACAAGATATTTCTTATGTTTAGATTTATCATCTTAGTCTCAGACTTGCTTCACAGTTTTAAAAGCTCTTGTACTTATGACACCAAGTCTTGGGTGGTATTTTAGCTTTCTGTATTTCATACTTATAAGGGAATTATTGTTGAGGATATTCATCGTTAGTTATTGTTCAGTTTATTTATTACGTTGATTAGTAACTCATTGGGTTGGTTTACCTATCGGCTGGGAGTAAAGCTTCCATGACGACTCATGTTTTAGGGTCGTGACAGAAATTCATCAGTTTTCCAAAATCAAGTTTTGATACGATTGCTCTAAAATTGGGGTTATACATATTTCTCACTAAATTTTCCCCCTGATCATGAATATTAAGTTGGAGTTTTGATGTCACGCACGGATTTTGAGATATATGGAAATTACGATTATAGGCACTTCTGAGGCACATTTTCAGGCAATTTTTGGGGTCGTTTCAATATCTCCCCCTTGTGATCATTGGTCCCCGAATGTCAAAGAAATGTATACAAGAGCCATAATCAAGATGACTTCAGCCCACACAAGGATGCAACAATGCACTTAAACATCATTTCAAAAATCTCAACAGAAGTGTCAAAATCACCATGAACTTGTCCATTTAAATATGAATGTATACAAATGAGATGAGGGATGAAACATAAGACTTGAAATCACATAAGGGACTTAGATTAGTACCTTAGGCTTGAGTAGAACGGAAGAGATAGGGATATCGCTTTTGCATGTCCGCTTCAGCTTCCCATGTGACACTTTCAACTTGTTGATTCCTCCTAAGGACATTAACGGAGGCTATATCCTTGTTCCTCAACCCCTTCACTTGTCTATCCAAAATTTCTATCGAAACCTCTTCATTAGTCAAATTTTCTTCAACAACACCCATAATATCAAAAGGCACAATAGCATTTGGGTCACCCACACACTTCCATTTCTACCAAAACCTCCTCATAAGTCAAATTGTCTTCAACAACAGCCTCAACATCAAGAGGCACAATAGCTCTTGGATCACCCACACACTTCCACAACATAGACACATGGAAGACCAGATGAACCATATTCATATCATTGGGCAACTCTAACTCATAGGCCACCTTACCAATCCTCATCAACATTCTATAAGGACCAACAAATCTTGGACTCAATTTACCCTTCTTACCAAAATAAACCACACCCTTCAGGGGTAAGACCTTCAAATAGACCCAATCATTAACCTCAAATTCAAGATCCTTTCTCCTCATATTGGCATAGGATGTTTGATGACTTTGGGTTGTTTTCAACCTTTCTCTTATCAACCTCAATTTCTCTAAGGCCTCCATAACAAAATCTAGACCCAACAAAGCCATCTCTCCCACTTCAAACCACCCAACCGGTGATCTACAACATCTACCATAAAGGGCCTCAAAAGGAGCCATACCAATGCTTGCATGGTAGCTATTATTATAAGCAAAATAAATCAATGGAAGATGGTTATCCCAGCTACCCTTAAACTACAATACACAAGCCCTAAGCATATCCTCAAGAGTTTGGATAGTTCTTTCAGCTTGGCCATCCATTTGAGAAGCTCTAAGCATATCCTCAAGAGTTTGGATAGTTCTTTCAGCTTGGCTATTTGTTTGAGGGTGAAAAGTCATACTAAGCTTTACCTTGGTAGCAAGACCTCTTTGGAAGGACCTCCAAAAGTGAAAAGTGAATTGAGCACCATGATCCGAAATAAATAGATAAAGGCACCCCATGCAATATAACCAACTCATGAATATACAATTTAGCATAATCTTCGATCCCATAAGTAGTCTTAACTAGTAGTAAATGAGCTAATTTTGTCATTCTATCAACCACAACCCAAATCGAATCCTAACCCATTCTAGTTTTAGGCAATCCAACCACAAAATCCATGTTGATTTCCTCCCACTTCCAAGTAGGTATCTCTATATATTAGGCTAGGCCACTCGGTCTTTGATGCTCAGCTTTCACTTGTTGGCAATTATGGCAACCAGACACAAACGTAGCAATGTCTTTCTTCATACCATCCTACTAAAACACATCCCTCAAATCTCTATACATCTTTATGGAATTAGGGTGAATATAATAGGAAGAATTATGAGCCTCAACAAGAATTTTATCTCTCAAACCATCAACACTAGGCACACATAATCGACCTTGGTACCTAAGGGTACTATCTCCACCTTGGGAGAAAACCTCCACCTTACCATCTCTCACACAGGCCTTCAAATCTAACAAGGTGGGGTCAAGAACTTGTTTTGCCTTCACCTCCTCAACTAATAAAGATTTAGAACCGTGAACTACCACTACACCACCATTCTCAATCTCTTCCAACCGAACCCCCAATCTAGCCAACCGATGGACCTCTCTAGCCACCTCTTTACCACCATCACCAACAAGTGCAAAGCTACCCATAGCACCCTACTCAAAGCATCAACCATAATATTAGCCTTACCGGGATAATAATGCACACTCATATTATAATCCTTAAGAAGCTCAACTATCTTCGTTGTCTCAAGTTGAGATCTTTTTGGGTGAACACATATTGGAGATTCTTATGATCGGTAAACATATCAACATGCATTCCATACAAATAATGATGCAAAATTTCAAAGCAAATACCACGGCGGCCAATTCAAGATCATGGGTAGGATAATTCTTTCCATGCACCTTAAGTTGTCTAGAAGCATAGGCTATCACCTTACCATTTTAGATCCATACACAACTCAAACCAATTCTTGAGGCATCACAATACATAACAAACCCTTCTAACCCTTACAGTAGTGACAAGATAGGAGTGGAGATAAGCTTATCCTTCAAACTTTGGAAACTCCTTTCACACTCATTATTCCATGCAAATTTTGCCTTCTTTTGAGTCAACTTAGTTATGGGAGAAGCAATAGAAGAGAACCCATTCACAAACCTCTGGCAATAACCTACTAAGCCCAAGAAACTTCTAATATTCGATGGAGTGAAAGGTCTAGGTCAATTTCTAATCACTTTCATCTTTTTAGGATCCACCTTAATACCATCCCCTGACACCATATGACCTAAAAAGGCAACCTCTTGCAACCAAAACTCACACTTCTCATACTTAACATACAACTTCTCTTCCCTCAATTTTTTGTAGCACTACCCTCAAATGACTCACGTGCTTCTCCTCACTATGGGAATAGATCAAAATATCATCAATGAAGACCATTACAAACAAATCAATGTAGGGTTTAAATACCCTATTCATAAGATCCATGAAGATAGCTGGTGCATTGGTCAACCTAAAAGACATAACCACAAACTCATAGTGCCTATACCTAGTCCAGAAGATCATCTTGGGAATTCACACTCCCTCACTTTCACTTAATGATACAAGGACCAAAGATCAATCTTAGAGAAGTTACTAGGCCCTTGAAGTTGGTCGAATAGATCATCAATCCTTAGTAAAGGGTACTTATTCTTGATGGTGACTCTACTAAGTTGTCAGTAATCAATGCACATTCTAATGGACCCATCCTTCCCATTCAAATAGCACCAGTGCACCTCAAGATGATTGGCTAGGCCTAATAAAACCCTCTCCAACAAATCCCTCAATTGCTCCTTCAAATACTTTAACTCCGCCAGGGCCATACGGTAACGGGGAATATAAATGGGTTGAGTATCGAAAAGGAGGTCTAACCAAAGTGTATTTCTCTTTCGAGAGAAAAACTGGGAAGATCATTAGGGAAGACATCAAGAAATTCATTAACTACCAGAACTGACTCTATAGGAAGGATCTTGGACTCGACATCCCTAACCATCACAAGATGATAGAGATACCCTTTAGAAATCAACTTATGGGCTTTAATGCAAAAAATGAATCTACTTTTGACCACCACATCATGACTCTCCCACTCAAGAACGGGTTCATTTGGAAATTGAAATTTGACCCTATGGGTTTTATAATCAATAGAAGCATAGTATGCATGTAACTAATCCATCCCAAGAATGACATTAAAATCCACCATATCCAACTCAACAAAATCACAAGGCAATGTTTTATGCAAAATGCAAATGGAACAATTTTTATAGACTCTTCTAGAACAATATATACACGAACAGGAGTAGACACTTCATATGGCTCCAATAATAATTCGGGTTCAACATGAAACCTTTTGGTAACAAATGGAGTAACAAAATAAAGAGTGGCAACCGAGTCTATCAATATATACATATCAAAATTAAAGACTTTTAACATAATGGTGATGACATCGGGCACTTCATCTACCCCTTATCTCCCTTGGGGAGCATAGAACTGATTGTGCTTTTGGTCACCACCTAGTAGGCCACCTGTTCCCCTAAGAATCGTATTAGAAAATTGTGGATGAACATCCTTACCCTTTTCTAGTTACGAGGGCAATTCATTATCTAATGACCTACTTCCCAACAACTATAACAAGCATTAGTATCCCTCTAGCATAGGCCACTATGTCTCTTAACAAATTTTGGACACATAGAAAGGCACCTCCCCACTATCACTATAGACCCGATTGTCATTCACAAACCTCCTATTAGGAGCATAAGAAGACCCTTGGCCTTTATGAAACCGATCATCTTTGAGACTTTGGAATTTAACATCAAAATGGGCCCTTTTGGCCTCACCACTCCTCTTTTTTCTAAGCTTCTCCCCTTCCAATTTTTTGTATACGTCATTAGGCGGGACAAATCCATGTCACCTATCAACATAGAGGCATGATACTCCTTATTAACCAAATTGGATACCCCCATCATAAATTTTTTCATTCTAGACCTTGGGTCAATAACCAATTGTAGAGCATATTTGGAGAGTTTGTTGAACTTTAGGTCATACTCCCTCACACTCATTGACCCTTGGTTTAAATTCATGAACTCCATCATTTTAGCCTCCCTAAGCTAAAAAGGGAAGAACTGGTTAAGAAAAGCTGCCTTAAACTCCTCCAAAGAGTTACATTCTCCATCATTTTAGCCTTCCTAAGCTAAAAAGGGAAGAATTGGTTAAGAAAAGCTGCCTTAAACTCCTCCCAAAGAGTTACATTGTTATTCCCCTTCTCCTCTTTCCATTAGGTGAACCAAAATTGAGCCACCCCCTTAAGTTGGTCAGCCGCTAAATCCCCGTTCTCCTCCAATCTCACACCCATAATAGATAACACTTTGTACACATCATTAATAAATTCTTAAGGGTCGTCATCCACTTTAGACCAATTGAACTTCGGTGGGTTCATACTCATAAAATCCCTTAACGTAGATGCCGAAGTAGAATCATGAGGGGCTTGGGCCCCTTGGTTGATTTTATTGGTCATGGCTTGAGCTAGCATGGCAATAACATCATGGAACTCTTCATGAGTCAGTTGTTCTTTGGGCGTGCAAGCTCTTCTTTTTCTTCTTAGGATAGGTATGATCTAGTATAACAAAGAACATTCGTTAGGGGAAAACCTTGCCTTAACTTTTATAGCACGATATAGAGTAAGAAGAAGGGAAATATTTCCTAAAACATCTCATAGCCTCTTACTCAAAGTCGTGGTGCACTTCATAACCATGAATAAGACTCTAATCGACATAGTGTGTTGGATGTCGAGGACCATTAACACCCTAGTACTCTGATACTATCTTTGTCATGACCTAGACCTAGGGCCTTGATATGACATGACGATTGGTGAGCCCGAAGGGACCCCAAACAAGCCTTTTAGCATATCATTACATATCCTTAGTCATGAAAGCAATTGAATATCAAAAAGAGGATATAAAAGAAAGATAAAAAGGGATAAGAGTCTTTCATAGCTTTAAACATACAAGAATCAAGAGAGTCAAAGCTTAAATCATCACTACATAACTTGTCCAACAACACCTCTAAACTTAGAATTGAGTGGAGGCCAAGACATCTTTTCGGGCTCACCCTCATAGTTAAAAGGATACAATAAAAGAAAGAGAGACTTTACATAACATAAGATCAAAAGATGTCATCATCGGAGTTGAGGACTTACCAAATTTGCTTTAAAGATAGTACTGGTCACATAGAGGAGGAAGATGTAAGAGCAAAGCTAGTGTCCCCAAACTTGAGGACTCACCAATAGCTTATCTTTAAGAGAACCAACTAGCCACGTGAAGGAGGAAGGTGATCAAGTAGAGCTCCGGTTCCTACATGGTAACACAATGTAGGCATAGAGTATGTGTTAGTATGTTTGAATGTACTAAGTATGTAGAATGTAATGCAACAAGAGATTGACAACATAAGAAAAATGCATACATATAGACAATGGATGAACATAGTAGCAATATGACATGCATGAACGATGTTTGAAGTAAAACATGCTTATATAGCACATATTATATGTTTTGGAAGAGACCATTACATAGAGAGCAAGGCCTACCACCCCCTTGGTGAGGCGATTGATGTACAAATCCCCCAACTTGGTTGCACGAGCCTACCACCCCTCGAGGGATGTGATTGAGGTACAAACCCCTCAATATGGTTGCATGGGCCTACCACCCCCCAAGCGAGGCGATTGAGGTACAAACCCTTTAGTATGGTTGTTTGAGCCTACCACCCCCCAATGAGGTGTGGTCAACTTGCAACACTATAGATACTATTTATGAAATCAACACATATATACATTCACTTAACTCATAAGCCATGCAATAGACCTTCAATTACTCAAAAATACTTAACTGGATATTTTATCAAACACTTGGAGGGTGTGTAATGCTAGTTCAAAATCATGTAATTCAAGAGTAAAATAATGTAAGAAAATTTAATGTATATCAACCCACCAACACTTGGTAATACCCTTATGCAGTATACATTAAAACCCTTCATCAAATCTCATCATAGAACATAGATGCATAGCTCAAAATATGCCTAAACAGTCCATATTTCATGAGAACCCCAACATAGTTTATAATCATAATCATAGTAAGAATATCCATAAGTAAATCAATTTGAGAACATGTAATTTGTGTTAAAAAAAAGGAAGGTTGGGCACCACGGGTGAAAGGACCCAATGATTGAAACCCACATACCTCAACTTTGGAGGCTTCCTTGATGAAGATTTGATTGAGAACATGAGCTTGACTGAAATCCTTAGATCTGGAATGAGATTGGGACACTTGAATTTTGGGTAAAATATTTATCTAAGTGTTAGAGAGATTTTTGGGGAATGTCTTGTATGATATAGAGTTAAAATATGACTATGTATAGGTATTTTTATGCATGAGATGGCTTAGGCCCAAGACCAAAAGGCCTTGGACCAAAACAAGAAACTGTAGCAAAAATAACACTGGTTCGCGCTCTGGCCGCATCGTGCCAAGGGCGCAGATCGTCTCTAGAAATTATTATTTTTGGAAAATCAAATTTTGATACGATTGCTCTAAAATTAGGGTTACACTTATTTTCCACTCAATTTTTCCCTTGATCATGAATATGAAGCCAAATGTTTGATATCATGCACGGATCTTGAGATATATGAAAATTACGATTATGGCCACTTCCTAGGTACATTTTCGGGCACTTTTTGAGGTCATTTCAGATTTATATTGAGTTTTCTCATATTATTTCACTCTTGAATTGCATGATTTTGAACTAGCACTACACACCCACCAAGTGTTTTATCAAATGTCTTGATAAGGATTCTCAAGTTATTGATGGTCTATTACATTGGTTATAAGTCAAGTGGCTTTATGATGATTAAAGGATTATAAGTATGCATTGAATTCATGAAAAATATCTATAGTGTTGCAAGTTGATCACACCTTGTTAGGGGGTGACATGCCCAAACACCTTATTGAGGGGTTGACATGCCTTAATGACCTTGTCGGGAAGTGACATGCCCGTACTATCATATTGAGGGATAGATACTATAACCACCTTGTTGGGGAGTGACATGCTCGTACTACCATATTGATAGGTAGATACCTTGACCACCTTGTTGAGGGGGTGACATGCCCGTATAACCTTGTTGAAGGGTAGATACCTTGACCACCTTGTCAGGTGGTGACATACCCGTACTATCATATTAAGGGGTAGTTATGAAACGACCCCAAAAGGTATTCAAAAATGCACCTCAAAAGTGCCTATAATCATAATTTTTATATATCTCCACATCTGTGCATGATATCGAGAATTCAACTTCATATTTATGATCAAGGGGCAAAATTGAGTGGGAAATAAGTATAATTCCAATTTTAGAGCAATCATATTAAAATTTGATTTTCCAAAAATGAGGAATTCCAGAGACGATCCGCGCCTTTAGCGCGACGCGGCCAAAGCGCGAATCTGTGTTATTTTTGCTCCAGTTTCCTGTTTCAGTCCAAGGCCTTTGGGTCTTGGTCCTAAGCCTTCCCATGCATAAAAACACCTAAACTAAGTCATATTTCAACTCCATGTCATACAAGACTTTCCCTAAAATTTTCTCTAACACTTAGATAAATATTTCAATCAAAATTTAAGTATCCCAATCTCATTTCGGATCTAAGGATTTTATTCAAGCTTCAAGTTCTCAATCAAATCTTCATCAGAGAAATCTCCAAAGTTGAGGTATGTTGGTTTCAACCATTAGGTCCTTTCACCTATGGTGCCCAACCTTCCTTTTTACATAAATTACATTTTTTCAAGTTGATTTGCTTATGGATGTTCTTACTGTGAATATGATTATAAACTATGTTAGGGTTTTCATGATATATGGACTGTTTAAGCATGTTTTAGGCTATGAATCTATGTTCTATGATCAGATTTGATGAAGGATTTTAATATATCTTGCATGAAGGTATTACCAAATTTTGGTGGGTTGGTTTATAATATGTTTTCTTACATGATTTCACTCTTGAATTGCATAATTTTGAATTAGTATTACAGGCATGCTAAGTGTTTGATAAAATGTCCGGTTTAGGGTTCTTGAGTTATTGATGATCTATTGCATGGCTTATAAGTTAAATGACTTTATGATGATGAAAGGAATATATATATATTTGTGTGTGTGTGTGTGTGTGTGTTAATTCCATAGATAGTATCTAGAATATTGCAAGTTGACCATCCCTTGTTCGGTAGTGGCTGGCCCGAACAACTATGTTGGGGGATTTATACCTGAATTGCCTCGATCAGGGGATGGTAGGCCTGTGCAACCATGTAGGGAGGTTTGTTCCTCAATTGCCATGCTCGGGGGGTAGTAGGATCATGTAACCATGTTGGGAATTTTGTACCTCAATTGCCTCGCTCAGGGGATAGTAGTCATGTGCAACCATATTGGATGGTTTGTACCTCAATCGTCTATCTCAGGGCATGCTACTATGCTCATCCATTGCCTATATGTATGCATTTTGCTTATGTTGCTAATATCTTATTGCATTGTATCCTAAATACTTAGTATATTCAGATGTACTAATGCATACTCTATGCCTACAGGATGTTACCATGTAGAAATCAAAGATCCACTTGAACATCTTCCTCCTCTACGTGGTTAGTACTATCTTTAAAGTAACTTTGATGAGTCCTCAACTTCGAGGATAATATCTTTTGATCTTATGTTATGCAAAGTCTCTCTTTCTTTTATTGTATGCTCCCGCTCAATTCTAGGTTTAGAGGTGTTGTTAGACAAGTTATGCAATGATGCTTTAAGCTTTGACTCTTGTATGTTTTAAGCTATGAAAGACTCCCTTAGCCCTTCTTATCCTTATTTTATGTTCTCTTGTTGATGTTCAATTGCTTCTGTGACCAAGGATGTGTAATGATATGCTAATAGGCTTGTTTCGGGTTCCTTTGGGTTCCCCATTCGTTGTGTCACATCTAGGCCCTAGGTTTGATTCGTGAAAAAGATGATATCAGAGCACTAGGTTGTTAATGGTCCTCGGCATCCAATATATCATATTGATTAGAGTCTTATTCATGGTTGTGAAGTGCACCACGACTATGAGTAAGAGGCTA
The DNA here is from genome assembly GCA_000787875.1 of Solanum virginianum. NCBI lineage: Eukaryota > Viridiplantae > Streptophyta > Magnoliopsida > Solanales > Solanaceae > Solanum > Solanum virginianum. The sequence continues at coordinate 104,495 of DF357462.1, read as the reverse complement.
TTTGATGTCTTAGGAAATGTTTCCCTTCTTCTTACTCTATGTCGTGCTATAAAAGTAAGGTTTTCTCCTAACGAATGTTCTTTGCTATGCTAGATCATGCCTATCCCAAGAGAAAGAAGATCTCGCATGCCCGAACAACAACTGACTCATGAAGAGTTCTGTGATGCTATTGACATGCTAGCTCAAGGCATGACCAATTAAATCAACCAAGGGGCCCAAACCCCTCATGCTTTTACTCTGATATCTAGGGTCAGGTATTTCATCAGGTTGAACCCACCAGAGTTCAATGGGTCTAAAGTGGATGAGGACTCTCAAAAATTTATTGATGATGTGTATAAAGTGTTATCTATTTTGGGTGTGAGATCGGAGGAGAAAGCAGAGTTGGTGGCTTACCAACTCAAGGGGGTGGCTCAAATTTGGTTTACCCAATGGAAAGAGGAGAAGGTGAACAATAATTTGATTCTTTGGGAAGAGTTTAAGATGGTTTTCCCTAAGTGGTTCTTCTCTCTTGAGCTTTGGGAGGTTTAAATGATAGAGTTCATAAATTTAAAGCAAGGGTCTATGAGTGTGAGGGAGTACACCCTCAAGTTTAACCAACTCTCTAAATATGCTCCACAATTGGGTACCGACCCAAGGTCTAGAATGAATACTTTTTGATGGGATACCTGATTTGGTTAATGAGGAGTGTTTGCTGCTATGTTGATAGGTCACATAGATTTTCGCCGCCTAATGATATATGCCGAATAATGGTAAGGGGAGAACCTTAGAAAAAGGAGTGGTGAAGCTAAAAGAGCCCATTGGTAAATTTCAAAGTCACAAAGGTTGTCGATTTTATCAAGGCCAAGGGTCTTCTTATGCTCCTCATTGGAGGTTTACCAATGACAACCCAGGTCCAAGGTGATGGTGGGGTGGTGCCTAATGCTATGTTGTCCAAAATGTGGTAAGGGTCATAGAGACCCATGCTGGAAAGATACTAATGCTTGTTATAGTTTTGGGGAAGTGGGGCATAAGGCGATGGATTGCCCTTATAATCGGAACAAGGGTAATGATTTTCGTCCATAAGGTACTAATGCAGTTCCTAAGGGAAGAGGTAGCTAACAAGGTGGTGCTCTAAGGTGTAATTTGTTCTATGCTCTCCAAGGGAGACAAGGGGTAGATAAGGTGCCCAATGTCATCACTAATATGTTAAAAGTCTTTAATTTTGATGTGTATGCATTGATAGACCCGGATGCCACTCTTTCTTTTGTTACTCCTTTTATTGCCAAAAAGTTTCATGTTGAACCCAAATTATTGTGTGAGCTATATGAAGGGTCTGCTCCCGTTGATGCATCGATTATTGCTAGAAGAGTCTATAAAAATTGTTCCATTTGTATTTTGCATAAAATATTGCCTTGTGATTTTGTTGAGTTGGATACGGTGGATTTTGATGTCATTCTGGGGATGGATTGGTTGCATGCATACTGTGTTTCTATTGATTGTAGAACCCGTAAGGTCAAATTCCAATTCCTAAATGAACTCATTTTGAGTGGGAGAGTCATGATGTGGTGGTCAAGGGTAGATTTATTTCTTGCATTAAAGCCCATAAGTTGATTTCTAAGGGGTGTCTCTATCATCTTATGAGGGTTAGGGATATTGAGTCTAAGGTCCTTCCTATACAGTCAGTTCCGGTGGTTAATGAGTTTCTTGATGTCTTCCCTAATGATCTTCCGGGTGTTCCTCCTGAAAGGGATTATACTTTAGTATAGACCTCCTTCCTGATACTCAACCCATTTCTATTTCCTCTTATCGTATGGCCCAGGCGGAGTTAAAGGAGTTAAAGGAGTAATTGAAGAATTTGTTGGAGAAGGGTTTTATTAGGCCTATCCAATCACCTTGGGGTCCACAAGTGCTATTTGTGAAGAAGAAGGATGGGTCCCTTAAATTGTTCATTGATTACCTGCAACTTAGTAGAGTCATCATCAAGAATAAGTACCCTTTACGAAGGATTGATGATCTATTTGACCAACTTTAAGGGGTTAGTCACTTTTCTAAGATTGATCTTCGGTCCAGGTATCATAAAGTGAAAGTAAGGGAGTGTAACATTCCCAAGATGGCCTTTCGGACTAGGAACGGGCACTATGAGTTTGTGGTTATGTCTTTTGGATTGACTAATGCATATGCTATGTTTATGGATCTTATGAATAGGGTCTTTAAACCTTACCTTGATTTGTTTGTACTGGTTTTCATTGATGATATTTTGACCTATTCCCATAGGGAAGAGTAGCATGTGAGTTATTTAAGGGCGGTGCTACAAAAATTGAGGGTAGAGAAGTATGAGTTTTGGTTGCAAGAGATTGCCTTTCTAGGTTATGTGGTGTCGGGAATGGTATTAAGGTAGATCTTAAAAAGACAGAAGTGATTAGAAATTGGCCTAGACCTTTGAGTCCATCGGATATTAGAAGTTTCTTGGGCTTGATAGGTTATTATCGAAGGTTTCTGAATGTGTTCTCTTCTATTGTTTCTCCTATGACTAAATTGTCTTAATAGAAGGCTAATTTTGTGTAGACCGATAAGTGTGGGTTGTGTATTGATGCAAAATGGTAAGGTGATAGCCTATGCTTCTAGACAACATAAGGTACATGAAAAGAATTATACTACTCATGATCTTGAATTGGCCGTCGTGGTATTTGCTTTAACAATTTGGCTTCATTATTTGTATGGGGTTCATGTTGATGTGTTTATCGATCATAAGAGTCTTCAATATGTGTTCACTCAAAAAGATTTTATCTTGAGACAACGAAGGTTGTTAGAGCTTTTTAAGGTTTATGATATGAGTGTGTATTATCATCCTCTGTTAGGCTAATGTTGTGGTTGATGCTTTGAGTAGGGTGTCTATGGGTAGCTTAGCACATGTTGGTGCTGGTGGCAAACAGGTGGCTTGAGCGGTTCATCGGTTGGCTAGATTGGGGGTTAGGTTGGGGGAGTTTGACAATGGTGGTGTAGTTGTTGTTGATTGTTCTAAATTTTCATTGGTTGAGGAGGTGAATGGCAAAACATGATCTTGACCCCGCCTTGTTAGACTTGAAGGTCTTGGTGAGAGATGGTAGGGTGGAGGTTTTCTCCTTATGGGGAGATGGTGCCCTTAGGTACCAAGGTAGGTTTTGTGTTCGTAGTGTTGGTGGCTTGAGGAATAATATTTTTGATGAGGCTCATAATTCTTCCTATTCTATTCACCCTGGTTCTACAAATATGTATAGAGATTTTAGGGATGTGTTTTGGTTGGGTGGTATGAAGAATGATATTGCTAAGTTTGTGTCTGGTTGTCATAATTACCAATAAGTGAAACTCGAGCATCAAAGGTTAGGTGGCTTAGCCTAAGATATAGAGATTCTTAGTTGGAAGTGGGAGGAAATTAACATGGATTTTGTGTTTGGGTTTCCTAAGATGTTGTATGTTTTTTTATTTTTTGAGCTATGCTTCGTTGAATCTATTATGAGATTTGATATGGGTTTTTTGGTTGTGTTTCCTTAGGGTTTTAGCATGTGTTTTTTTTATTTTGTTTGGGTTGTGGTTGATGGAATGACAAAGTCGGCTCATTTCCTACCGGTTAACACTACTTATGGTGCTGAAGATTATGCTAGATTGTATATTCATGTGTTTTTTAGATTACTTGGGGTGCCTTTGTCTATTATTTTGGATCGTGGTGCTCAATTCACTTTTCACTTTTGGAGGTCCTTCCAAAGAGGTCTTGGTACCAAGGTAAAGCTTAGTATGGCTTTTTACCCTCAAACAGATGGCCAAGCTGAGAGAACTATGCAAACTTTTGAGGATATGCTTAGAGCTTGTGTTTTTGATTTTAAGGGTAGTTAGGATGATCATCTTCCACTCATTGAGTTTGCTTACAATAATATCTATCATTGAAGCATTGGTATGGTTCCTTTTGAGGCTCTTTATGGTAGGTGTTGTATGTCCCCGGTTGGGTGGTTTGTGGTGGGGGAGATGTCTTTGTTGGGTCTAGATTTTGTTATAGAGGCCTTGGAGAAGGTGAGTTTGATTAGGGAGGGGTTGAAAATAGTCCAAAGTCGCCAAAAGTCCTATTTTGCTGTGAGGAGATGGGATCTTGAATTTGAGGTTGGTGATTGGGTCTATTTGAAGGTCTCACCCATGAAGGGTGTGGTTTATTTTGGTAGGAAGGGTAAATTGAGTCCAAGGTTTGTTGGTCCTTATAGAGTGTTTAGGAGGATTGGTAAGGTGGCTTATGAGTTGGAGTTTCCTATTGATATGAATATGGTTCATCTGGTCTTCTATGTGTCTATGTTGATGAAGTGTATGGGTGATCCAAGTGCTATTGTGCCTTTTGATGTTGTGGGTGTTGTTGAAGATAATTTGACTTATTGAAGAGGTTCTTGATAGAAATTTTTGATAGGCAAGTGAAGAGGTTGAGGAATAAGGGTGTATCTTCCGTTAAGGTTTTTTGGAGGAATTAACAAGTTGGAAGTGCCATATAGGAAGCCAAGACGGACATGCAAAAGTGATATCCATATTTCTTCCACTATACTCAAGCCTAAGATACTAATTTAAGTCCCCTATGTGATTTCAAGTCTTAAGTTTCAGCCCTTATGCCAATTTCATGCATTCATGTTTATGTTGACAAGTTTATGGTGATTTTTGAAACTCATTGAGATTTTTGAAATGATGTTTGAATGCATTTGTTGTATTCATGTGTTAGGGCCGAAATCATCTTACTTATTTCTCTTATGTAAGTTTCTTGACATTCGGGGATGAATGTTCCCAAGGGGAGATACTGAAAGACCCAAAAAGTACCTAAAAATGTGCCTCTGAAATGCCCATAATCGTAATTTCCTCATATCTCAAAATTCATGCGTGATATTGAAAATCTAACTTCATATTCGTGATCAGGGGAAATTGAGTGGGAAATGGGTATAAACCCGATTTCAGAGCAACGGTAGGGAAAATTAATTTTCCAAAAAAATGCTTATCCAATGGCGATCCGTGCCCTGGCCGCGACGTGCCAAGGGCACGGATCAGTGTTATTTTGTTCCTAATTTTTTTTTTGGCCCAAGGCTTTGGTGCCTTAGGCCTATGCTTTCTTATGCTTAAACACACCTATATTTAGCCATTTTTCAACTTTATATCACTCAAGACACTCTCAGAACCCTCTCTAACACTTAGCCAAATATTTCATCTAAGTTCAGGTGTCCCAAACTCATTTTCGGATCTCAAGAATTTCATTCAAGCTTCAAGTTCTTATTCAAATCTTTATCAAGAAAATCCCCAAAGTTGAGGTATGTGGGTTTCATCCATTGGGTCATTTCACCCAAGGTGGCCAACCTTTCTTTTTATGTATATTGCATGTTTTCAAGTTGGATTATCTATGGGTATCTCTTATTATGAAAGTTGATTATAAACTACGATGGGGATTCATAAAATGTTGTATGTTATTGCATGTTTTCAAGTTGGATTATCTATGGGTATCTCTTATTATGAAAGTTGATTATAAACTACGTTGGGGTTTCATAAAATGTTGTATGTTTATACATATTTTGAGCTATGAAGCAATGATCTATTATCAGATTTGATAAGGGGTTTTAAGTTATCTTTCATTAGGGTTTTACCATGTGTTGGTGGGTTGATTTACCTTGAGTTTTCACATATGAGTTCACTCTTGAATTGTATGATTTTGAACTAGCATTATGCAGCTGCCAAGTGTTTGATAAAATGCTCGGTTAAGGATTCTTGAGTTATTGATGATCTATTGTATGGCTTATTAGTCAAGTGACTTTATGATAAGGAAAGAAATGTAAGTATGTGTTGGATTCATGAAAAGTATCAATGGTGTTGCAAGTTGACCACACCATGTTGAGGGGTGTTAAGCCTCAATGACCTTGTCGGGGGATGGGTAAGCCCATACTACCATGTTGAGGATCGATACCTCAATTGCCTTATCGGGGGTTAGTAAGCCTGTACTACCATGTTAAGGGGTAGATACCTCAATTGCCTTATCGAGGAGTGGTATGTCTGTACTACCATGTTGAGGGGTAAATACCTCAATCGCCTTGTCGAGGGCTGGTAAGCCCGTACTACTATGTTGAGGAGTAGATACCTCAATCACCTTCTGGTGGATGGCATGCATTGGATTTCAAGTACTAGTTTTCTTGGCCTAAGATGCCATGGTCTCTTCCTGCACATGTAATATGTTCTATATAAGCATGTTTTACTTCAATCATTGGTCATGCATGCTATGTTGTTATTATACTAATCCCTTGCTTATGATTATGCATTTTGAATATGTCGCCTATCTCTTGTTGCATTGCATCCTACATACTTAGTACGTTCTAATATACTAACACATATACTATTCCTACATGATGTTACCATGTAGGAACCAGAGTTACTCATGATCATCCTCCGCGTGGCTACATTTGACGTCTTGAAGATATGCTTTGGTGAGTCTTCAAGTTTGGGGATGCTATACAACTCTTGCCTTATTTACTCTTTATGTTGAACTCTTTATACTATGAGGGTAAGCCCAGAAAGTGTCTTGGCCCCCTCTCAAATCTATGCTTAGAGGTGTTGTTGGACAAGTGATGTAATTATTTTATGATCTTGAACCTTGATTGTTTATGGTTATCAAAGACATCTCTTAGTCCCTTATCCTTATTTAAAGCTCTAGTTGATGTTATTTTGGTTTCGCACTGAGGATGTGTGATTGATATGCTAGGAGGCTTGTTTGGGGTCCCTTCAAGTTCCCATTCGTCGTGTCACGTCTAGGCCCTAGGTTTGGGTCGTGACACAGGTTCACCCTTAAAGTAAATACATAAGGGAAAATAAGATTATGGGTACATAGACGGTGGCTTGTTCTTGGATGATAGAACTCACCACAAACAACTCTCACAATCCAAGATAACTATCAAATGTAGATGAAGATAGACTCCGGTCCCTACATGGTTAGATCATGAAGGCAAAGGGTATGACTTAGTACATTTAAATGTACTAAGTATGCGGGCATGCAATGCATATGAACTCATCAAACCTGCAATCAATGTTGGATGACAAGGGCACATATATAGAAAGAATTATACAAAAAAGAATATAATATCGATATACCATAAAATCCATGATGCATACAATGCCATAATAGTTCAACATAGGGGGATGTGACCTCAGGTGACATCTAGACCATGTGAGCTATTAAATGGAATTTGGTTGTCTTCCCTAAACTAAATGAAGAGGCGATATACTAGCCAAAGGTAGACCATACTTCTGGTTATGGGCCTCCTATTTTGGAGAAGTAACCTTACCTTACAGGCACCCCCATTTATTAGGGATTTTTCATTCTAAAAATAATCATCCATAAAGGGACATAAACATAAACTAATGTTTTGCGCATATTAATGGGACTTGAGGACTAGCCCCTTGGAGATATCCCCCCTCATACAAGTCCACGCAGTGCTAATCATCATCTCACAAGAATACATATATATGTGTGTGTGTGTGTGCGCGCGCGCTTTCAAAAGAGCCATAAGTCTTCTCGAACCTTTTTCATGCATACTTAGGCTTAAAAGCCAAACATACTTCATAATCATGCATACTTGGACTAAAGAGCCAAATCATACTTCATATTCTTTCATATTAGGCTAAATAGCCAAATCATACTTCATGTCATACTTTCATGCATAGGAATAGCTCATCGAGAATACATATATATGTGTGTGCTTTCAAAAGAGCCATAAGTCTTCTCAAATCTTTTCCATGCATACTTAGGCTTAAAAGCCAAACATACTTCATAATCATGCATACTTGGACTAAAGAGCCAAATCATACTTCATATTCTTTCATACTTGGGCTAAATAGCCAAATCATACTTCATATCATACTTTCATGCATAGGAATAGCTCATTCATACTTGTACATATTGGTGTAAACACCCATAATTGCTCAAAGGGTCATATCATAGACATTATGTGATAGCATGTCATGTCATAATCATACTTTCTTTAAAATCATATTCATCAAAATAATTGTGCCTTAACCTACATCATAGTTTTCATGCAAAGTCAATGTTCATGTATGAATATGTCATAAATGATGAGAGGATAGAATGGGCAATAGAGATTCATACTTAAAATAACAATGTAAGTTGAAATCAAAGTAAATACATGAAGAAATTCACCGTTAAAGCATACTTGAAATTACACATGCCTAGATTCAACATTTAAAAAAGGCACATGCATATTCAAACCTTTGTAATATTAATGCAATTCAATATATTAGGGCTTAAATCACTTTAGAAACATCAATTAAATATAACCCATATCTCATTTAAATCAAATCAACAATAATTTAAAAGACCTATATTCAAAGTAAGCTTGAAACCTATAATTCAAGAAGTAAGAAGTGTTTTGAGATTCATTCTTTAAAGGGACCATGAATCAATCCCTCATACCTTAGATAAATTAGAAGAATTGAGAAGAAATTTATTTGAGAAGAAAGCCCTTCTTGAATTTCCAAGTTGAATCTTCAATATCACACTTGAGAGGAGTTCTTAAAGTGAGATTTTGAGTATTCTAAGTATAAAGAATGAATTTGAATAAGAATGAAGGAGTATAGGTCTTTAAAGGGGTTTTAGATAGGTTAGAAACTCAAAAATGACCCTTAGAAATCACCAAAATTATGAGAAAGCCATTAATGAAATAAGCACTAAAAAATGCACAAGCAACTCATGAAAGAGCACCACGGTGCATACAAAACACCATGTAACATACAAGGGTCTATAGTAAGGGTCTTCAGACACTTAGCAAAATTTGAGATCAAGGACGTTTCCACTAAGGCTTTCACGGCTCGTGCAAATTTCCATGATCTATACAAGCTCCTATACAAAGCTCTAATTTCTAAGATGGCAATTTGTTAGTTAGAAACATTCTATACTAACACCATCATAGGACCGCACCATGAGTTGTGGTAGGTTTATAACCTGTAGAAGGGTCGGTGGTGGATGCCTTAGCCACACAGTCACTTCCAAGCCAAGGACACCTACCATGAGCCACTTTTATGGCCAGTGGTAAGCACCATGTACCGTGAAGGGTTTAATAGAGGGCCACCTGGTCTTACACTCCACCATAATCCCAAACATATGACATGTAAGGCCAAGTACTACCCCTAAGAAGCCTTCATGACTCATGGACCCTTCCATGACTCCTGGAGGTGACCATGGATTGTCACCTTGGTAAACAAATCCTAGAACCTTGATATTAAGCATTGATAAGGTCTCACAAGATTCGGGTCCTTAGACTGAGTCTAGTTCAAGCATGATCTAATGGCCTAGTCCAAGCTAGGGTACTTTGCTTGGTTATATTCGCGGTCCGAGATTCAGGTCTTATGTTTCTCTCTTGCCATCAGAGTTATACTACTAGTTAAGATTTAGTTTGGTGGTTGAAATCTTCACCATCAGTAACTGATCCTTATATCCATACACGTATACACCTCTTGGTTATGCATGAGTGTACTTTTTGGGCTTATGGCGACTAGTCAACATATATGTATAGACACTATGGTCTCACACAAACGTACAACACTATACCTTGAATATGTGAAAGTTGTGATATGTTCTACTTGGGTTTTATCAGTTTGTTCTATTATACACCATTGGGTCTACTCAGTTGGTCCCTTCTATTTCTACTTGGTTTTTTCTTCTAGTTCTACTCAGTTGGGTTCCCCAAATGTCACAGACATAGTTGACACTTAATCTTTTTGAGTTATTCAGTTGATATCATTGCACATCACTTGGGTTGTTTAGTTGGGGTTCTGTGGTTCTCCAAACATGTTTATCTTTTGGTTGGGGTTCAGCTAGGTAACACTGCAATGTGTACTTGCATTTGTATTACCATATATACTATATTTCACTTAGTTAGCCAATGATGCCTACTGGGTACTTTCAATCAATACTGACCCCTACTTTTCTGCATGTACTCGTGGTGTAGGTCCAAGCATGAGATATGCCCATTGATTTAGGATCTCGTAGATGCTTTAAGAGACTTTGGTGAGCATTATCAATTCAAACATTCTATAGACTCCTTCTATTCTATTTGTCATCTTTTGTATCCAGACACTAGCCTTATATATTCATAGTTATGGGTATGTATATATTTTATTTTGAGTCTATAGTTGCTCTATACAAGTGACTTCAAAGTTTATGGTAGGATGTGATTTGTTTTCTGTTATGGTGCTAGTGTGTGTTACTGAAATACCCTTATGTGCTTTAGAATACCCCATAATCATAATTTTTATATATCTCAAAAGTCGTGCATGATTTTAGAAATCCAACTTCATATTCCTGATTAGGGGCGAAATTGAGTGAAAAATAGGAAAAAACCCAAATTTTAGAAGACTTGTAGCAAAGAATAATTTTTGCTAATTTTTTATTTCTAGTGGCTCTGCGTGCCTAGGCTGCGATGCCCCACTATGTATTTGGGCACTACATGCCTGGTCCGCATCACGCCTGGGGTGCGAACCAGTGCAAAATTTTCCCCAGTTTTCATATTTCATCCAAGGGCATGGGGTAATAACCCAATTCCATTTAAATGTGAAATCCTCAATGGTAAGTTGCTTTTCAACTTTAGAACTCACAAAACCCTCTCTAAAATCTCTCCAAGACACTATGAAAATCCCTATTCAAATTCAAGGATCTCAAGAACAATATTGGATTTCAATGATACAATCCAAGCTTCAAGTTTACTCCTAGAAATTCAATATTTAAGGTATGCGGGTCTTCATCCATGGATCCTTTCATCCATGGAGCCCAACCTTCCCATTTTATGAAATATTGTATGGTTTCAAGTTGTATTACTTATGGGTATCTTTGATTATGAATTATGAATTATGAATGTAAATTATGTTTGGTTTTATCATGTATTGATTGATTAAGCATGAATATCCATTTAAAGTTTATTCCATAAGTTGATTTATTGTTATTAAGACTATGCATGATTTGAGCTATGAAAACCATGAAATATTTTGAATTTTGAGATGAATTTTGAGATGAATTTCAAGATACCCAAAATGAGGGTTTTACTATGATATTAGTGGGTTGATTTGAATTGATTTTAGTACTCTTTGATATACTATTGAGTTGCATGATTTTGAACAAGTGTCATCAATCTACCATGTGCTTGATGAAATTACATGACAAGAATTTCTAAGTTGTTGATGAACTATTTCATGATTTATAAGTCAAGTGATATCAAGCTAATTAGGGGCTCCTAAATATGTATTTGATTCATGAAAAGTATGTCTGATGTTACAAGTGAAAGGTTTAGCCCTATTTCAAGATTCTACCCTCTTGTGAGCCATTCATGCCATATTAAGGGATCAAGCATGATTGTTATTTCCCAAAATGAGCTTTGCTAGTGGATCCATCTAGTTCATGTTATTATGTTTTGTTTTCCTTGGCAAGTAGACCACACATCACTGGAGGGTGTCATGCCTGGTCATCGTATCGAGAGGGTGTCATGCCTTGGATTTCAAGTACTACCTCGCATGGTCTATATCGATTAAGGTCTCCTCTCACATATTTATGATATATTATGCAAGATAAATGCTTTGCATGCATATTTTATTACAGGCATTAATCATACAAGTCATATTGAAGTTATATTCATTGCCTATATGTATGTTTTTTTTGAATATTATCGCTTATATCTTTGTTGTATCGCACCCTGCATACTTAGTACATTCAAAGTACTAACGCATACTCTATGCCTATATGATATTATAATGTAGGGATCGGTACTCCTATCGATCATCCTTCTCCACATAGCTAATTCGGTTCTTGGAAGAAAGCTTTGGTGAGTCCTCAACTCCGAGGACAATATCTATTTTATTATGCTATGTTGAGACTTCTTCTTTATGTTGGATTCTATATTTGTATATGCTTATGAGCTTGACTCTCTTATGTTTTAAGATTATAAAAGACTTCGCTTAGTGCCACTTTCCTCTTTGAATAATTGACTCTTGTTATTGTTTTATTTTGCTTCCGCAACCAAGGATGTGTACATGATATGCTACGAGGCTTGTTTGGGTTATCCCCGGACTTCCCATTTGTTGTGTCATGTCTATGCCCTAGGATTAGGTCATGAAAAGCATGGTATCAGAGCAAATGTTTGTTAATGGTCCTCTAAAATCAAACACACCGCGTCGAGTAGAGTCTTATTCATGGTTGGTAAGCATGCCATAACTATAAATAGGGGGCTATGAGGCATTTCAGGAAATAATTAACATCTTCATGATCTATGTCCTGATTTAGATATAGAGATAAGGCTTCCCCCATAATGAATGCTCTTTTGTTCTTCTAGATCATTCTGCTACCAAGGGGAAGACTAAAGATATCCCATACACCTGAGGAGCAACCGGCCCCTGCCGCTCCTCAAACTCCTCAAGATAGAGGGGTAGACAAAGATGAGTTTTGAAATGCCATCACTATATTGGCCTAGCTATGACAAATAAATTAAACTAAGGGGTCCAATCTCTTCTTGCTCCTACTCTAGCTTCAAGGATGAGGAATTTCACATGGATGAACCTTCCGAAGTTTCATGAGTCCAAAGCGGAGGATGATCCCCAAAAGTTCATAGATGAGGTGTATAAGGTGTTATCCATCATGTGGGAAAATTCAAAGGAGAAAGAAAAATTAGTGGCCTACCAACTCAAGGGTGTAGCTCAAATTTGGTTTGCTCAATGGAAAGTGGAGAGGATAGCTGATGATGTTATTCCTTGGGAGGACTTCAAAGCCGCCTTCCTCAACTGATTCTTCCCTATTGAGTTGAGAGAGGCTAAAATGATGGAGTTCATAAATCTTAAGCAAGGTTCCATGAGTGTGATAGTGTATGCCCTCAAATTCAACAAGCTCCCAAAGTATGCTCCTCATTTGGTTGTCGACCCTAGATCAAGAATGAACAAGTTTGTGTCAGGGGTGTCCAACTTGGTAAATGAAGAATGTCATAACGCCGTGCTTATAGGTGATATGGATTTGTCTCGGCTCATGACATATGTTGAGCAACTTGAGGGGGAAAACATAGAATGAGGAGAAGTTGGAAGTCTAAGAGGGCTCAGTTTGAGGGTGGTTTCAAATTTCTAAGCATGTCCAATTTCATCAAAGTCATAAGTTCTAAGGCCAAGGGTCCTCCAATGCCCCTAATAAAAGGTTTGCTAATGATGGGGTATCTAACCCAAGGTTTCATGGTGGAAATGATGGGATGCCTAATCCTAGGTGCCATAAGTGTGGGAGAAACTATGGTGGTCCATATTTGAAGAATTCTAATGCTTGCTTTGGTTGTGGTGAAATAGGTCACAAGGTCGTTGATTCTCCAGATGCTCAAAACAAGGGTAGAGATGGCCGTCCTCAAGGTCAAGGTGCTAATATGGGTCAATGGGCAAACAGAGGCCAACAAGGGGATGCCCCAAGGCAAAATAAGTTCTATGCTCTCCAAGGAACACAAGAAGTAGATGAAGTGCTTGATGTTGTTACCAGTATGTTAAAGGTTTTTGATTATGATGTGTATGAATTGATAGATCCGGGTGCCACATTTTCTTTCATTACTCCTTTTGTTGCAAAAAAGCTTCATGTATGTCCCGAATTATTGTGTGAACCTTATGAAGTGTCTACCCTCATTGGTGAGTCCATTATTACTAAAATAGTGTGTGGAGATTATCCCATGTCCGCATTGCATAAAGTCTTGCCTTGTGATTTTGGTGAGCTTGATATGGTGGATTTTGATATTATTCTTAGGATGGATTGGTAACATGCCTATCATGCTTCTATTGATTGTAGAACCCATAAGTTTAGATTACAATTCTCTAATGAGCCCATCCTTGAGTGGGAAAGTCATGATGTGCTGGTCAAGGGTAGTTTCCTTTCTTGTCCTAACGCTTAAAAATTGATTTCTAAGGGTTACATTTACCATCTTGTAAGGGTAAGGGATGTTGAGTCTAAAGTCCTTCCTATTGAGTCAGTTCTAGTGGTCAATAAGTTTCTTGACATCTTTCCCAATGAGCTTCTTAGTGTTCCTCCCAAAAGAGAAATAGACTTTGGTATAGACATCCTCCCGATACACAACCCATATCAATTCCCCCTTACCGTATGGCCCCGGCGGATTTGAAGGATCAATTGAGGGATTTGTTGGAGAAAGGTTTCATAAGGCCTAGCAAGTCACCTTGGGGTGCACTAGTGTTGTTTGTAAAGAAAAAGGATAGTTCTTTATGAATATGCGTGTATTACCGACAACTCAATAGAGTCACCATAAAGAAGAGGTATCCTCTATCAAGGATAAATGACCTTTTTGATCAACTACAAGGGGCTAGGTACTTTTGTAAGACTGATCTTAGGTCTAGATACAAGTAAGTGAAGGTGAGGGAGTGTGAGCTTATTTTGTTACATTCAATGCATTAAGTACTCAGTATTTTATTACATTCAGTGTGAGCTTATTCTCCAGACGGCCTTTTAGACTAGGTATGGGCACTTTGAACTTGTGGTAATGTCCTTTGGGTTGACTAATGCATTGGTAATATTTGTGGATCTCATGAATAGGGTCTTTAAACACTACCTTGATATTTTTGTGGTGGTCTTTATTGATGATATCTTTATTTATTCCCATAGTGAGGAAGAACATGTGAATCACTTGAAGGTGGTGTTGCCAATTTTCAGGGATGAGAGGTTATTTGCTAAATACGAAAAGTGTGACTTTTGGTTAAAAGAGGTTGCAGTTCTAGGGCATGTGGTTTTGGGTGATGGAATTAAGAAGGATCCATAGAAGATGGAGGTGATAAGGAATTGGCCTAGGCCCTTGACACCAACGGATATTAGGATTTTTATGGGTTTGGTGGGTTATTATCAGAGGTTTGTGAATGCTTTCTCTTCTATTGCTTCCCTTATGAAGAAGTTGACACAATAGAAGGCAAAATTTGTTTGGGCCAATGAATGTGAATAGAGTTTTCAAACTTTGAAGGACAAGCTCATTTGTGCTCCTATTTTGGCTTTATGGGAAGGGCTTGAGGGGTTGTGGTTAATTGTGATGCCTGAAGGATTGGCTTGGGGTGTGTTTTGATGCAAAATAACAAGGTTATAGCATATGCCTCTAGACAACTAAAAGTGCATGAGCGAAATTATCCCACCCATGATCTTGAATTGGCGGCCTTTGTTTGCTTTAAAAATTTGGCATCAGTATTTGTATGGGGTTTATGTAGATGTGTTTACCAATCAGAAGAGTCTCCAATA
>DF357462.1:52053-89174 GCA_000787875.1 Solanum virginianum | reverse complement strand
AATCAGAAGAGTCTCCAATATGTGTTCACAAAAATAGATTTTAACTTGAGGAAATGAAGGTGGTTAAAATTTCTTAAGGATTATGACATGGGTGTGCACTATCATCCTAGCAAAGCTAATGTTGTGGTCTGTGCTCTGAGTGTCCATTGGTAGTCTAAGTGATATTGATGTTGGTAACAACGAGGTGGCTAGAGAAGTTCATCGATTTGCTAGGTTAGGGGATATGTTGAATGAAGTTGAAAATAGTGGTGTGATGGTTCCAAATCTTCTTTTGTTGAAGAAGTCAAGTCAAAGCAAGGCCTTAATCCTGCATTGCTAGAATTGAAAACTTTAGTGAAGGATGGAAAAGTGGAGGTTACCTCCCAAGGGGAAGATGGTGTCCTTAGGTACCAAGGTAGGTTTTGTGTGCCTAATATTGATTACTTGAGGGAGTTGATTTTGATTGAGGCTGATAATTCATCCTATTCTATTCACCTCGGTTCAACAAAGATGTACAGAGACTTGAGGGAGATTTATTAGTGGGGTGGTATTAAGAGGGATATTGCCAAGTTTGTATCCAATTGTCACAATTTCCAACAAGTGAAAGTCTAACATCAAAGGCCAGGTGGCCTATCCCAAGACATAGAAATTCCTACTTGGATGTGGGAAGCGATCAACATGGATTTTGTGATTGGGTTGCCTAAGACTAGGAAGCACTTTGATTCTAATTGGGCTATTGTTGGTTGGATGACAAAGTTGGCTCATTTTTTGTCGGTTAAAACAACTTATGGTGACAAAGATTATTCTAAGTTGTATATTTATGAGTTTGTTAGATTGCATGCGTTACCCTTGTCTATCATTTTGGAACATGGTGCTCAATTCACTTCTCATTTTTGGAGATCCTTCTAAAAGATTCTTGGTACCAAGGTCAAGTTTAGCATGACTTTTCATCCTTAAATGGATGGCCAAGCCTAAAGGACTATCCAAACCCTTGAGGATATGCTTACATCTTGTGTCTTGGAGTTCAAGGGTAGTTGGGATGAACATCTTACACTTATTGAGTTTGCTTACAACAATAGCTACCATTCAAGCATCGGCATTGCTCCCTTTATAGCTTTATATGGTAGGTTTTGTAGATCCCCAGTTGGGTGGTTTGTTGTGGGGGAGTGATCACACTCGAACAAACCTCTCTCTTAGAGGATAAAGTGATCATTGTCAAATATAAAACCTAACAATCGGTTAGGGTCAAATCCCAAGGAAATATGGGGTTTTGCCACCTTGACTCACCAACAATCAATTCAAGCATTAAATATAATTTTATTCTCTGTGGGGGGGGGGGTTTGCAATGATTTGTAAGAAAATAAAACTATGCTAACAAAGTAAAGACACAATGAATTTGGAGAGCAACTTGGGAAATTGTGTTCCCTATGATTCACTAACTCAAACACCTCGGATAACACAACTTCAATTAGGACATTGCATGAATTATAGTACTTAGGTTCTTCCAACCCTATTCTGAAGGTGAAGGTCAAATTTCACTATGGCGCTTGGCCGGCTATTATAGTGTGCCAAACTAAACATTACCTATTGCCCCAGTCAACCTCTCCTTGGTCAGGTTTGGTTGATTATACGAGAACACATCAATCGAATCATCTCACCCATTTTCTTTCCTATTCATCACTACCTTGATCGAGATCATGACACTATGCGTGGTTTAATGTTGGCCACAATTAAACAACAATAAAAATGAAGGAAAATGGATAATACATGCAAATACCCAACTCAAGAAATGCAAATAATCTAGGTTTTTCAAGCTATCTACTCATGGTTCCCACGACCCTAAGTCGTGGGTTTAGGCACTCACCGCTTGGGCACACAAATCAACAATGAAATAAGAAGGCAGAAGATTTCTTACTCAAGCAACTATGAAGAACAAGGAAACCCTTTTTGCAATAAGGATTATAAGCTTGAATGATAAAATTGATTTACAAGTGATTCCAAATGTCCAAATTGAGTCTCCAAAGTAAAACCCTGATTTTCTACTCTAAAATCTAAGTATTATATAAAGAAAATCCGAAAACCTCTTTTCTAAAACCTTAATATATACTATTTATACTACTTACAAAAAGGTCCTTAAAATAATTAGAAAATCTGGTCGGCAGTTACTACGGATCGTAGCTACTGCTCATAGGGTGACCTACGAACCATAATTGGGCTTTCGTTGTCAGCACTTGGCATTTTGGACTTGGCTACTAAGGTTCATACTTATGAGTCATCTTCTGGTCTACAGCTCGTACTATATTCTCGTAGTCCATGCTTGCAGTTCTTGGTCCTATTTTCAGCAACACTGGAAATAGTTATGAGTCCTCCTCCTACGTGTCATAGTGGTTCCTATAACTCGTAGCTGCGCTTGTACAACTGACCTTTAGAAACTTAGATTCTGCATTTTGAACACTGAAAATGCCTATGAGGGCATACTATGGCTAGTAGCTTGAGCTACGGCTCTTAGTACGGCTCATATGCCTGAATTTCAGCAAAATATGTAACTTTCTCACAAAATCAAGCCAACCTGCAGTTTCTGCAAAAACAACACAAAAACACAATAAAACTATAAAAAGTCACATTAAGAACATACAAAAGCCTATGTTTTAGGCATCAAATATGTTGTATTTTTACAGCACACCAACACCCTCAACTTAGAATTGTTGTTTGTCCTAAAACTATGACTCAATCTAGATAGATAATGAGAAATACATAGCAATCATCCTACTGGCATATATGGTACTCAATTTCAAATCAACTACTCATACTAGCATTTTCAAAACATGAATATATAGCTACTAAGCAAACCAAAATACATTGATGCATTTGACAATCCAACTATGACAAGTTAAGAAGTATCAACAATCCACAATTACAAAACAAGTCAAATGCTAACCATGCAATGCAAATGCCCTCACAGAAAATAAGTCCCCTTTATAACTCAATATGCCTTCAAAGTTGTTTAAGGGACTACGCAAGCATACTCACTC
This sequence comes from Solanum virginianum, assembly GCA_000787875.1. Lineage (NCBI taxonomy): Eukaryota > Viridiplantae > Streptophyta > Magnoliopsida > Solanales > Solanaceae > Solanum > Solanum virginianum. The sequence continues at coordinate 86,163 of DF357462.1, read as the reverse complement.
TCACAAATGAGATTCATGCATGATGACCAATACCATAAGCTTGTCCGTATTCTCACAACCTGGACTGTTGACTAATTGGATTAGGATCAGTTTAGGACTTTATAGGCGTGTAACCTAGGTTCATGGCACTTTGGTGTGTCATTTTGGGCAATTAGTGACTAAAGGCCAACCTTGAACCAATCTTTTCAACACGTTCACCTGAACAACTCAACTATTCTCACTTTGTTCTTCCTTATTCTTCATTTCCAAGCTTTTCCAGGTATTTTCTCTTCATTTTTCAGCTTGTGCCTTATTTTCAAACTCATTTTGCTTTTTTCTCTTACTCATTCTAAGCCATTTTTTCTCTTTTTCTCTTACTCGGTACATGACATTTCATTTTTTCTTCTATTCCCTACTAATCGCCTTACTTTTGCTATTCTACCACAACATAGGCCACCCTCAACCTAGGCTTTTAGCTTGAGGTGTAGCACTCAATATCAATTCCCCAAATTAGGGCCATTTTTTGGTATCCACCCTCAACTTAGGCTTTTTGCCTTAATAAAGGTTCACAATGTTCAAGCATAGACCAGGGCCAATATCAAGATGCTTCTCGAATAAGGTTAGGCTAGATAGGTGTTAAGAAACAAAAGGGTACATGTAAGGCTCAAACATTTTGAATTAGTGGTAAACTTTCATTCGGTGGGTTATTTTAGGCAAAATTGGGCTAAATAAAACAACAAGGGCCTAAGATCCCTTCCTGACCCATACAGTCTCTAGTCCAATACAAAGTAACAGGGCAAGGTCTGAATCAGCACTTAATGCATTGAATGTAACAAAATAAGCTCACACGCACATGGCATTGTATATAAACCTAAAATAGACTCATAAATCATGCTTCAAACATCAACTTGCCTTAACTTAGTCAGAACAAACATTGCCAAACCATTCAAACATGAATGATTGTCAAACAACTACAAATCAATAAAAATTATGGGTACCAATTTTCATAAATATTTCATAAAACCATTCAAAACAATGTACATGCCAAGAGTTTAATCACTATATACCACAAAAATTATCTACAACATCCAAAACGTACTAGTTCAACATAAAAATAAAAATAATCCACAAGGCAAAAGAACACATGCAAAAAAAACCTTGGGATATTAAAAACTAGGATAGTTATAGACTCAAGGTTATTCAGACTTCACCCTAGTCCATAACTACCCACACCTGAGTAAAAATGAGTAGTTTGTCCTCAAATGTACAATGCAAAAAAAAAAGAACAGAGGGTCAAAAGTCATACATAAAATAGTGCCCAAGCACTGGTACCAAGCTGTCCATAAGTATCTCCCTCTTCTAGTGTAGTCTATGTTGCGGCCATGCTCGATGAGCCAATATGTAGTACTTTATCTAGCTCCTGGGCTTGCATCTACTCCACTCTTTCTCTCGGCTCTATGAGAATGAACCTGATCACATCTTCTGCTGCCTCTTTATCAGCTACATCTGAGGCCTTTTGGCGCTTGTTCCCCTCTTCTGCATCATCCTTATCTATGAGTCTCTTCTCTAGAGCACAAGGTGGGTCGTCTGAGAATATGTCAAATAGCAGCTCATCCTCTGGTAGTTACTCAGGAACTGCTATCAAAACTACTAATGACGTACATAAGTCAGCCTTGAACTTCGTTAACTCATGATGAAAGGCTAACAAATCTGAAGGCCAAGCCTCAACAAGTCTCTTCTGCACTCTCTCTTCGAAGGCATCAACTCAACAGTCACCATAGCAATGTATTAATCAAAAACTGAAGTGGTGATTGCCATACTTCTATCTTTCGATTGTTGAACCGCTTACTAGACCCATGGCTTAATCTGTCGCATCAACTAAGCTAACTAAGCCCCAGCCCATGATAATCTGTGAGCCATACCCTATAAAACAATGACATAAATAATGTATGTGGGAGGAGTCTGTGATGTGGATGGCTCAGGTGCAGGTGCGACTGTGGAGGGACCCATCTCAATATCAGCTTCCTAGCACTGCTTTGGTCTCTCAGCTGTAGAACTAGTAGCCGAAGTAGTAGTGGCGATAGACGTCAAAACCTTCGCATATGGCTTCGGCATAAATGTCTCAAGCGTTGGAGGAGGTTGCACCCTCTAAAGCCCCATTGGGTTCTCATCAGCCTTTATCAGGCTGGTATAAATGGAGTGGAGGGCCTCAATGTGTGGGTCTATATAAAGTGAAACTTGCACCTGTGCATCCATGCATAGCTTGTGGATGAGCACAGAGAATGGCATGTATGTGGATCTCCAGAGTGCCAAATCATGGATCACTTCAGCTATCAGGCATGCCCAATTAATATCATAGCCAGCTAAGATGTTATTTAGTAGAACCACTTTCTCCAACGTAATGATGTTATCTGTGAAAGTGGGACGAATACGAGATTTGATGATGGCTTACCAAAACTTGGCGAGAAAAGATATAGAGAACTTTACTATGGACTCTGAATGCATACTGACCCATGTAGGCTCTGGGCCACTCTTTACAATCTAACATGCAATCCATCTCAGAAGCTCAATAAAGGTTCACAATGTTCAAGCATAGACCAGGGCCAATATCAAGATGCTTCTCGAATAAGGTTAGGCTAGATAGGTGTTAAGAAACAGTCTTCTGGTCCATATTTTTTACAATAACAGCTTATCTAATTTGGTCTATTTGGCTGTCATACTCGGTTGTAGAACATAGCACTCTATATGTGGGACCAAACTATACGTGGTGGATGGTCTCCTCCGATATGTCCACCCACCATTCTCAAATGAAAACCTCTCTTAATCTGGGCTAATCGAGAGCCTTTTTCCCCTTGGGAAGGTCTCGTAGGATCGTAGTCGCGTAAGCTGTATAAAACTCCCACACTAGGAGCGTGGAGTATTTGCCTAGCTATTTTGTCAACCATCAGAGCCATGTTATTGTATCTCAGCCTATAATGCTTCGATATGGCTCAGGTCTATATCTACCAATTGGGGCTCCTCATAAAATGATATCACCGGCTTACCCTGCCCCTTTGGCTCTAGCCTCTGTCTGTAAATGGCCTCTATACCTTCAATACCCCATCGATAATGCTGAGGATCTATATCAGAGATGGATGGTCCAATCAAGGACTAGGGTGCTCCTCTGTCTTGGGTCACCTCTTCTAACTCACACTTTGAACTAGAAGGAGTCATCTGTAGCGACTCCCCTCGGACTCATGGTCATGTCCCTCTTCATCAGGGTGGAAGATACTCTCCACTTGTATGGAGGTCTGAGAAGCTCTGGTTCTCGTCTAAGGCACCTATGCCTCAAGGTCAATCTATACATTGTGGACCTCATTTGAACCATCTGAGTGCTCATTGTCCGAATCTTTATCAATAAGCCTCCGGTTGAAAGCTTTGATAGCTGCATTATTGTTTTTGGGAGCCATTATGCCTGAAATTAGCATCGTAAACCAACAATTAGTCCCAAACATTTTGTGCAATCAATCAAAACCAAATAGAAGAGGCAGAAGAAAGCAAAAGCCAAAGAAAAACATAGGAAATTTAACATTACATCAGCTACAGATGGCAGGTATAAGTCATAGTAGAGGCTAGGAGCCATACTTTGCCCTCGTAGTCCACATGTGTCTAACAAAAATTAACACTGGAACTGGTACAAAACATAATTACAACTCATAGCCTTGGCTACATCTTGTAGATTGGTCTTATACACAGTTCCAAAGACAAATTTATCTGTAGGCTTAGGTCCACGAGAACCAACTATGGTCATAGTGGGGACTATGACCTATGAGTAGGTCTCGTATGGTGAATGTTCAGGTATCTCATGTCACTATTGCCCTACTACGAGAGAAAACTACGACTCATAGAATCTCTACGAGTCATAGGAGGCTCCCATAACATGAAGCAGGAGGTACCTGAAATACCATCTTCAACCACACAGACCTAAGGAACAATAAAAACCTAGTCCTAACAACATCGTAGCAAGAATTCATCATTTAAAACATGAGTGAAAACTTATCTGGATCCTTGGCATGATTCTAATGCTAATTGCACCCCATCAATCACACATATAACAAACAAAACACTTTCAAATACAATTCCCTCAATTCATTCATTCATGAACTCAAACACATCGCTACATTATGCAAATCCATCATGCAAACATGTAAACAATAATACCATGAATTGGTTCACAAATACACCAAGAGTTCATTAACCCAAAAGTTTTATCAACATCATCCCAACCAGCACACAACATCATGCTACCATGATTTTTGCAAAACAACAAGATTATGGATCAACAATATTTCAATCAATCAACAATAACCAACATAGCATGATTCCAAGTATAGCAACAAGGGAAAGTCTTCCATTTAAGGGTTAATACAATAAATATCAACCGAGAAAACCCTAACCCCTACACCACACTATTACACACACTAATGGCTTTGTTTAATGGCAAATTTAATCCCTACACCAAATCAAACAACCCATATCACATAAAATTAAGGATTAAAGAGAACCAAAAGACATACCATATGTGAGAGAATCTCAATGAGAAAATTTGAGGAGAGAAGAGATCATAACCCTAGTCACTGATGGACTAGCTACAAAATATGGCCGGAGAAAGGAAGGTGATCGGAAATATTTGTGTCATGACCGAAGCCTAGGGCCTAGACGTGACTAGCGAATGGGGAACCCAAAGGAATACCATACAAGCCTCATAGCTTATAATTACACATCCTTGGTCATGGAAGCAATTAGAATGATAATAAGAGGTAAACGTAAACAAGGGGAAATGGGACTAAGGGTACACTTCCATATCATAAACATCAATAGTCAATAGAGTCAAATCTCATACCAAAGATACACATCATGTCCAATAATACCTCTACTACATAGATAAGAATGGGGGTCAAGATAAAGCAATCGGGCTCAACCTCATAGTGAATACATAAGATAGAGAAAAAAGTCTTAACACATAGCAAGAGATCATAAGTAATGTCCCCAGAATGGAGGACTCACTCAAAAGCTTAATAGAAGACGTATTAGCCATATGGAGGAGGAGGATAAAGTGGTACAATGGTTCCTACATAGTGACACTATGTAGGTATAGAGTATACATTAGTACGTTTAAATGTACAAAATATGTAAAATGCAATGTAACAAGAGGTTGGCGTCATAGGCAAAATGCATAATCATAGCAATGAGTAGCATACTAGCAATATGGTATATTTGAAAGATGCTTGAAGTAAAACCATGCTTATATAGATCATAATACAAGTATAAGGAGTGACCATTATAGTCCAAGATAAGGCCTGCCACAACTTCTATGGGCGCATATGGTACGAACCCCTTCATGAGGTTAATGGAGTAGAAACACCCCACTGAGGTTGACAAAGTACAAACCCCCTATCAAGGTTGGTAGAGTACAAACCCCCTATCAAGGTTGATGGGTACCAACCCTCGACAAGGTTACCCAGGCCTACCACCCCCCGAGCTAGGCGACCAAGGTACCGACCCTTTAATAGGTTACCCGAGCCTACCACCCCCCGAGCTAGGCTTGGTCATCCTGAATACTTTATAGAGATAATATAATATATGCGTACACTCTTTTCATCATCATACACATATATATTCCTTTTCATCATCATTCCATCATCATTTCATCATCATTTCATTATTAAATAGGCATTCAACTCATAAGACATACATTGGACCTTTAATTCCTCAAGAATCCATAATCAGATATTTTATCAAACATATAGAGAGTGTGTAATGCTAGTGTAAAACCATGCAATTCAAGAGTGAAACTATACTAGTAAATTCAATGTAAAACTTTCAATAGATACTTGGTAACACCCTCAAGCAATATACAACAAAACCCTTCATCAAATCTTACAATAGACCTTAGATTTATTGTTCAAAACATGGTCAAACAGTCACAATTTCATGAACCCCAACATAGTGTGTAGTGATTTTCTTAATAGATAAGACTCATGAATAAATCAACTTTAAATCATGCAATTTTGAGTAAGGAGAGCTTGGGTATCATGGGTGAAAGGAACCCATGAAAGAAACCCACATACCTTAGATTTGGAGATGGACTTGATGAAGATTGGAGATGGAGACCTGAAGCTTGAGTGAAATCCTTGAGATCCAGAAGAGGGTTTGAGACTTGAATTTAGGAGTAAAATATTTGGCCAAGTGTTTAAATGAGTATTGGGGAATGTTTAGAATGATATGAGGATGGAAAATTATTAAGTATAGGCATTTTCACGTTTGGGAACACTTAGGTCTAAGTCTTAAAAGTCTTGTACCGAAGTCAAAAACTGGATAAAAGTTTACATTAGTGCGCGCCCTTGGTGCGTCGTGCCAGGGGCGCGAAAACCTCTCAAGAATTGAAATTTTTGAAAATCAAAATTGCTAATCGTTTGCTCTTAAATCGGAGTTAGACCAATTTTCCACTCAAATGAGCCCCTAAACAAGAATATGAAGTCAGATATTCGATATTGCGCACATATTTATAGATATATGAAAATTACGATTCTGAGCACTTCCAAGGCACATTTTCGAGCACTTTTTGGGATCGTTACAATATCTCTCCTTGGGAAAATTTGTTCCTATATGTCAAAGAGACATATATGAGAAACACAAACATGAAAAATTTCAGCCCACATCAAAATGCAACAATGCACTTAAACATCATTTCAAAATTTCATCATAAGTGTAAAATTGTCATGAACTTAGTTAATTTAAACATGAACATATGCAATACACAGGGGCTGAACTTAAGATTTGAGATCATATAAAGGACATAGATCAATACCTTAGGCTTGAGTGGAGTGGAAAAGGTAAGGATATCCCTTCGGCATGTCCGCTTCGGCTTCACAAGTATCACTTTCAACCTGTTGATTCCTCCAAAGGACCATAACGGAAGCGACCTCTTTGTTTCTCAATCTCTTCACTTGCCTATGAAAGATCTGAACTGGAACCTTTTCATAGGTCAAATTATCTTCAACAATACCCACAACATAAAGAGGTACAATAGTATTCGGATCACCCATGTATTTTCTCAACATAGACACATCAAACACCAGATGAACCAAATCTATTTCTCTAGGCAAGTCCAACTCATAAGCTACCTTGCCAACCCTTCTTATCACCCTATAAAGACCTATATATCTTGGGGTCAACTTGCCCTTCTTAAAAACATGGACCACACATTTCATGGGTAAGACCTTCAAGTAGACCCAATGACCAACCTTAAGCTCAAGATCCCTTCTCCTTACGTTGGCATAAGACTTTTGACGACTTTGGGTCATCTTCAACCTTTCTCTATTCATTCTAAACTTCTCAAGAGCTTCCATAACCAGACCTGGTCCTATCAAGGCCACTTTACCAACCTCAAACCACCCCACCGGTGATCTTCAATATCTACTATAGAGAGCCTCAAAAGAAGCCATACCGATACTAAAATGGTACCTATTGTTGTAGGCAAACTCAATCAATAGAAGATGATTATCCCAACTACCTTTAAGCTTCAACACGTATACTCTAAGTATATACTCAAGTGTTTGGATGGTCCTCTCGGCTTGGCTATCCATTTGAGGGTGGAAGTCCGTAGAAAACATAACTCCAGTATGAAGACCCCTTTGAAAGGACCTCCAAAAGTGTGAAGTGAAATTTGCCCCACGATCTGATATGATGGAGAAAGGAACCCCATGCAACCTTACCAAGTTATGAATTTACAACCTTGCATAATCTTCATCCTCATATGTGGTATTTACTTATAGAAAGTGAGCCAATTTTGTCATCCTATCAACCATAACCCAAATGGAATCAAAACCCTTTCTAATCTTGGGCAACCCAACCACAAAATCCATATTAATCATCCCCCATTTGCAAGTAGGAATATCAATATCTTTGGTTAGGCCACCTGGCCTTTGATATTTGGCTTTAACTTGTTGACAACTATGACAATCAAAAAGAAATTTGGCAATGTCTCCCCACCAATACACATCCCTCAAGTCCCTATACATTTTGATGGAACTGGGATGGATAGAATAAGAAGGGTTGTGTGCCTCATCAAGGAGTCTCTCCCTCAAACAATCAACGTAAGGCACACATAACCTACCTTGGTAACTAAGGGCACCTTCTCCCTCTTAGGAGAAAACCTCTACCTTGCCCTTTCACCAAGACCTTGAATTCTAACAAGGAGAGATCAAGATCTTGTTTTGCTATCACCTCATCAACCAAAGAAGAGTTAGACCCATCAACAACAACCATACTACTATTACCAACCTCATCCAACCTAACTCCCAATCTAGCCAATCGATGCACCTCCTTAGGCATTTCCTTATCACCACTATCAACATGTGCTAGGCTACTTATAAACACCCTACTTAAAGCATCTGCCACTATATTTGCCTTACCGGTATAATAATGCACACTTGTATCATAGTCCTTAAGAAGTTCTAACCATCTCCTTTGCCTTAAGTTGACATCCTTTTGATTGAAGACATATTGGAGGCTCTTATGATTGGTGAACACATCAACATGTACCCTTACAAGTAATGACACCAAATCTTTAATGCAAACATAATGGCGGCTAATTTAAGATCATGGGTAGGGTAGTTCTTTTCATGCACTTTGAGTTGTTTAGAAGCATAGGCTATGACCTTACCTATTTTACATCAACCATAACCCAAACCAACCTATGAATCATCACAATACATAATAAATCCCTCAAGCCCCTCCGATAGTGACAATATACATGCGAACACAAGCTAATTTTGCATCAACACACAACCCAAACAAACTAGGGAAGTATCACAATACCGAACAAACCCCTCAAGCCCATCAGGTAGTTACGATATAGGAGCGGACACAAGCTTATCTTTTAATGTTTGGAAACTCCTTTCATATTTATTAGACCACACAAACTTAGCCTTCTTTTGAGTCAACTTTTTCATAGGGGAAGCAATAAAAGAGGACCCATTCACAAACCTTTTATAATAGCCTGCTAAGCCCAAGAAACTCCTAATGTCCGATGGGGTCAATGGTCTAGGCTCATTTCTAATCACATCGGTCTTCTTTTGATCCACCTTAATACCATCCCCCGACAATATATGTCCTAGTAAGGCAACCTCCCCCAACTAAAATTCATACTCTTTATATTTAAAATACAATTTATCCTCCCTCGATCTTTGAAACACAACCCTCAAATGAGCCTTATGCTCCTCCTCACCACGAGAATACATCAAAATATCATCAACGAAGACCATAACAAAGGAATCAAGTAGGGTTTAATAACCCTGTTTATTAGGTCCATAATGATGGCCGGCGCATTGGTTAACCCAAAAGACATCACCACAAATTTGTAATGCCCATACCTAGTCCGGAAGGCCATCTTGGGAATATCACACTCCCTCACTTTAACTTGATGATCCCCAGACCAAAGATCAATCTAAGAAAAATAGCTAGCCCCTTGCAATTGTTCAAACAAACCATCAATCCATGGAAGAGAATACCTATTCTTGATGGTGACACTATTTAGTTACCGGTAGTCAATAAACATCCTAAGGAACATATCATTCTTTTTCACAAACAACACCGGAGCACCCCAAGATGATTGGCTAGGTCTAATATATCAGCTAGGTCTAATATATCCTTTCTCCAACAAGTCCCTCAATTGTTCCTTCAACTCCTTCAACTCAGCCGAGGCCATACGATATGGGAGAATAGAAATGGGTTGAGTATTGGGGAGGAGGTCTATGCCAATGTCTATTTTCCTTTTGGGAGGAACACAGGGAAGGTCATTTGGGAAGACATCAAGAAACTCATTTACAATCGAGACCGAGTCTATGGGAAAGAATTTAGACTCCACATCATTAACTCTTATAAGATGTTAAAAACACTCCCTAGCAACTTACAGGCTTTAATGCAAGAGATAAATCTACCCTTGACTACCACATCTTCACTTTCCCACTTAAGGACGAGTTCATTCGAAAATCGGAATTTGACCCTACAGGTTCTACAATCAATAGAAGCATAGTATGCACGCAACCAATCCATCCCTAGAATAATATCAAAATCAACCATATCTAACTCAACAAGATCATAAGATAATATTTTATGCAAGATGAAAATAGGACAACTTCTATAAACTTTTCTAGCAACAATAGATGCATCAATAGGAGTAGACACCTTATATAACTCATGCAACAACTCAAGGTCTACATAGAACTTTTGAGTAACAAAGGGGGTAACAAAACAAAGAGCAGACCCTCGGATCAATCAATGCATACACATCGAAGTTAATGATTTTCAACATATCAGTAACAACATCGAGGATTTCATCAAACCCTTCCCTCCTATGCAAAACATAGAACCGATTGTGCCTTGTGGAACTATCTTGCCAGCTACCTCTCCCCAATTGGACCATATTAGCACCTTGTGGACGAACCTCCTTCTCCTTGTTGTGGTGTCAAGGGCAATCTATCGCCTTATGCTCCATTTCCCCAACCTATAACAAGCACTAGTATTCTTGAAACATAGTCCACCATGACCCTTACCACACTTCGAATACATATCAATAGGAGCTACACCCCTTACACCTTGGGCCCTTAGAACATCATTTGCAATCCTCATATCAAAATCATGAGTAGACATTTGGACTTAATGGAACCAGCCACACCTTTGGAACATGCCCTCAAAACGGGCCCTTTTGGCCTCATGGCCCCTTCTCTTCCTCAATTTCTCCTCATCCATTTGCTCGGTGTAGGTCATCAAACGTGACAAGTTCCATGTCATTAATCAACATGGCCGATTTACATTCTTCACTAACTAAGCCAGAAGCACCCATCAAAAATTTGCTCATCCTAGATCTTGGGTCGGCTACCCAATGTGGAGCATACTTAGAGAGTTCGGTAAACTTAAGTGCATACTCCCTCAGACTCATAGACCTTTTTCTGAAATTTCATAAATTCCACCAACTTAGCTTCTTTTAGTTCAATGAGGAAGAACTGAATAAGGAAGTCCACATTGAAATCCTCCCTAAGCACCACATAGTTGACTCCCTCTTCCTCCTTCCATTGGTTATACCATATTTGCGCTATCCCTTTGAGTTTGTATGCCACCAACTCCACCTTATCCTCCAACCTCACACCCATCATGGACAAAAATTTGTAGACCTTATCAATGAACTCTTGGGGGTCCTCACTCATCTTTGACCCATGGAATTCCAGGGGTATTCATTCTCATGCAGTCTCTTACTCGAGAGGTCGATGTAGGAGCATGAGGGGATTGGACCTCTAATCACATCGGTCTTCTTTTGATCCACCTTAATACCATCCCCCGACAATATATGTCCTAGTAAGGCAACCTCCCCCAACTAAAATTCATACTCTTTATATGTGTAAGCAAGGTGAGCTTGTCCCTAAGCTCTCCATTGGTCGGTTGCTCCTTAGGCGTGCAGGCTCATCTTCCCCTCGTATTAGCTATGATATAGCATAGAAATGAACAATTGTTAGGGGGAAAGCTTACTTCAACTCTATACCATGAGTTAGAACATGAAGAAGGGAAATATTTCCTAAAACGTCCCAGAGCCACCTACACATAGTTGTGGTGCACAACACAGCCATGAATAAGACTCTAATCAATGCGGTGTGTTGGACTTCGAGGATCTAAAAACCTAGGGGTCTGAGACCACTTTTGTCACAACCCAAGCCTAGGGCCTAGACATGACCGGCGAATGGGGAACCCGAAGGAACCCTAAACAAGCCTCACAGCATATCATTCACATCCTTTGTTGCGGAAGCAATTAGAATATCAATAAGATGCAAATGTAAACAAGAGGAATTCGGACTAAAGCCAAACTTCCATATCATAAATATCAAGAGTCAATAGAGTCAAAGCTCATAGCATAGATACATATCATTTCCAACAACACCTCTACTACATAGATAAGAGCAGGGGCCAAGACAAAGTAACCGGGCTCACCCTCATAGTCAATACATAAGTCTAACAGAGAAAATTTATAATACATAGTAAGAGATCATAAGTAACATCCCCGGAATAGAGGACTCACTAACAAGCTTGATAAAAATTGTACTAGCCGCATAGAGGATGCTGATAAATCGGTACACCGATTCATATATGGTGACATCATGTAGGCATAGAGTATGTATTAGTATGTTTGAATGTACTAAATACGTAGGATGCAATGTGACAAGAGATAGGCATCAAAGAAAAAATGCATAATCATAGCAATGAGTAGCATATTAACAATATGGCATGCATGAATGATGTTTGAAGTAAAACCATGGCTATATAGATCATAATACAAGTGTAAGAAGTGATCATTATAGTGCAAGTCAAGGCTTACCACACCCTTAGGCATTCACATGAGATAAGAACCCCATCATGAGGTTGATGGAGTACAAACCCATCACCGAGGTTCACAGAGTACAAAACCCCCATCAAGGTTGACAGAGAATGAACCCCCTATCAAGGTTGATAGGTACCAATCCCCAACAAGGATACCCAGGCCTACCACTACCCGAGCTAGGTGACCAAAGTACAAACCTCTGGATAGGTTACCCGGGCTTGCAAACTAGTGAGCTACGCTTGGTCATCCCCAACACTTTATAGATATAATATCATATATATATATATATATAATCCTTTCATCATCATACATATACATTAGTTTTCATCATCGTGTAGACATTCAACTTATATGACATACATTGGACCTTTAATTCCTCAAGAACCATAACTGGACATTTTATCAAACACTTAGAGGGTGTGTAATGCTAGTGCAACATCAAATATTACAATAGACCTTACATTCATACTTCAAAACATGGTAAAACAATCACAATTTCATGAACCCCAACATAGTATGCAGTGATTTTCATAATAGATATGACCCATCAATAAATGAATTTTAAATCAGGCAATTTTCAGTGAGAAGAACTTTGGTATCATGGGTGAAAGGAACCCATGAAATAAACCTACATACCTTATCCTTGGAGATGAACTTGATGAAGATTGCAGATGACTTGAAGCTTGAGTGAAATCCTTGAGATCCGAAAGAGGGTTCGAGACTTGGATTTAGGAGTAAAATATTTGGCTAAGTGTTTGAATGAGTATTGGGGAATGTTTAGAATGATATGAGGGTGAAAGTGGTTAAGTATAGGCATTCTCATATTTGGGAACACTTAGGACCAATACTTAAAAGTCTTGGACTAAATTCAAAAATTGGCCAAAAGTTTACACTAGTGCACGCCCTTGGCTTGTTGCGCCAGGGGCGCTAAAAGCTCTCTAGAATTGAAATTTAGGAAAATCAAAATTTCTAATTGTTTGCTCTTAAATGGGGATTAGACCCATTTTCCACTCAAAATGACCCCAAACAAGAATATGATGTCAGATTTTTGATATTGCGCATGGATTTTGAGATATACAGAAATTACTATTCTGGACACTTCAAAGGCACATTTTCGGGCACGTTTTTGGGTCATTACAATTTGGGGGTGGGGGGAAGATTTGGGATTAAATTATGATATTAGGGTAACAAAATGTTGGTCAAAAATAATTTTGACCCTTTTGATACCTGACCGGGTTGGCTTTCTGAAGTGGGTCTACAGAACCCCAACTACGAGTCTTATCTCTTACTACAGCCTGGAGATCTTTGTTTCATAGGTCAGTCAATATTTAGCAAAATTTGAGATCATACCAAGGCACTGTGAACCCCATTTATAACTCTTAGTAGGAACTATGAGTCATAAAGTTAGCTCGTAGTTTGAGTGTCAAATTCAAGCCATCACTGATATCCTCTACAAGGCATGACTATGAGTCATAGTGTGCACTACAGCTCGTAGGCCTGGTCGTAGAGGTTGCTTCCAATGCCATTTTTACTATGTCCAAAGCTGCACAATTTTTTCAAGATGCACCATCTTACCAACATACAACTAATTCAATGTTTTAGGAAAAAAATCAAACCACTACCTAAAATTTCACACAATAAAAATAAATTCAAAATAATCAAAAACATGGAAAGTACTTGGGTTGCATCCCAATAAGCACCTTATTTAATGTCGTCACACGACTTAGTCATCTTGAGTACTCAGACTTCCTCAAAACTTGATCATCCCTTATCAATAATTATAAGATTTATTCTCCTATCATTCTGAATATGTTCTAGCTGCGTTGATACAAGGTCAAATTTGCCATTACGTTGATGGATCGTTGATGAGTATTGGTCAACTTTATAGCTTAACTTAATGACATCAAATTTGATTTCACGCAATATTTCTTCTTGTGCATCCATTCTCTCCATCAGCCAGGCAAACATATTCTCGATCTTGGAACTTCCATCTCTACTCCATTGGTGGTGAGGTAATTTGAACCATGCATTAACACCATTCTATCCCTTTAGGCTAGATTTTGTACCAGATGTACCTGTGTAAGTAGCTTGTTGCTTATTTATTGGCTTGTACACTTGCTGAATGGCAACTAGTTTATCCATATATTTGGGAACTTCTGCAAATGGTTTCCTTAGAAAGGACATATATTCTCCTCCTGGTAGAGCATCAGCCTTCCCTTGTTATTCCGAGCTTAGGCCTCTATAGAAGCTTATGACTAACATCTCATCCAAAAGACCATAACCCTGAGCTATTCCCATGCATTCTTTATATTGCACCCAAGTTGTACTTAGAGAATCACCAAGAATTCGCTAAAAGTTGAGGATTCGATCGTGAAGTTTAAACTTGTTGGGTCGAATATAGAACCTTTCTAGGAAGACCCTTTTTACATCCACCCAGCTAGTGCACACATCTTGAGGAAGTTCAGACCACCAGATTACAACATCACTTCTGAGAGTCATTAGGAATGTCTGAAGTACTGTAGCATCTATAGATGGATGTTGTGTCCCCAAAACATCCCTACACACCTGTGCAAAATTCTACAGATGGTTGTATGGATCTTCCAAAGGTTGACCATAGAACAGAGAACATCTTTGTAGTGATTAGAGTAGATCACATATGATAACGAGCTTCGCTTCTACCATTTTCTTGATATCTTGCTAGATATTTATATTGGCCGAACAAAAAGGATACCATTATAATTTTCCTGCACAAAAAGAGCTAACAAAAACAAACATAAAAGTAAAATGCAAGAGAATTTATCAATCAACACTTAAATTAACTACTAGTTAAATCAAGTCAAAACATCGTCGTATTCCCCGGCAATGGCACTATTAATTTTGATCATGCTAACAGTACCTCTCTCTTTGAGGATAAAGCGATTGTTGTCAAATATAAAACCTAACCATAGGTTAAGGTCAAATCCCAAAAGAATAAGGGGTTTTGCCACCTTGACTCACCAATAATCATTTCAAGCATTAAATAACTCTATTCTCTAGAAAGAGGGGCGTTTGCAATAATTTGTGAGGTTTTGCCACCTTGACTCACCAATAATCATTTCAAGCATTAAATAACTCTATTCTCTAGAAAGAGGGGGGTTTGCAATAATTTGTGAGAAAATAAAACTATACTAACAAAGCGAAAAGACAATAAATTTGGAGATAAACTTGGCAAATTGTGTTCCCTAAGTTTCATTAACTCAAACACCCTGGATAACACAACTTTAATTAGGACATTGCATGTAGAATGGTAACTGAAGGCATAGGTCGAATTTCACTATGGTGCTTGGCCGGCTACCATAGTGTTTCAAACAAACTGTTACCTATTGTCCCAGTCAACCTTCTTTGGCCGAGTTTAGTTGATTAGACCAGAACATATCAATCGAATCCTATCACTCATTTCCTTTTCCTATTCATCATTACCTTGATCGTGATCATGATATGAGGTCAGTGTTAAATGTTGGCCACCATTAAATAACAAGAAAAATGAAGGAGAATGGATAATACATGGAAATACCCAACTCCAGAAAAGAAAATAATCCAGGTTTTTCAAGCTAGCTACTCATGGTTCCCACAACCCCAAGTTATGGGTTTAGCCACTGTGGCTTGGGCATACAAATCAACAATGAAATAAGGAGACATAAAAGATTTCTTACCCAAGCAGCTATCAAGAACAAGGAAACCCTTTTTTCAATTAGAATCACAAGCATGAATGATGAAATTTATTTACAAGTGATTCCAAATGTCAAAATTGAGTCTCCAAAGAAAACCCTAATTCTCTACTCTAAAACCTCTCTAAACTCTAAGTATTGTATCAATAAAATATGAAAAGCTCTTTTCCATAACCCTAACATATACTATTTATATTATTTACAAAAAGATCCTTAAAATAATTAGAAAATCTGGTCGGCAGTTTTTACGACTCCTAGCTACGGCTCGTAGGGTGACCTATAAGCCGTAATTAGGTTCTTGTTGTTAGCACTTGGCATTTTGGACTTGGATGCTACTATTCATACCTACGAGTCACTGTCTGGTCTATGACTAGCACCTTCTCGTACTCCGTGCTTATAGTTCTTGGTCCAATTTTCAATAACACTGGAAATAGCTATGAGTCCTCCTCATACGAGTCGTAGTAGGTCCTATGACTCATAGTTGGGGCTCATACAGCTGACCTTCAGAAACTTAGATTTTGTATTTTGAACACTAGAAATGCCTACGAGGGCACACTATGACTCGTAGCTTAGGCTACGATTCGTAAAGTGGCTCGTATGTCCTGAATACCAGCAAATCTATAACTTTCTCCCAAATTCAAGGCAGCCTGCATTTTCTACAAAAACAACACAAAAATATAATAAAACCATAAGAAGTCGCATTAGTAAAATGCAAAATACCATATTTTAGGCATCAAATTTGTTGTATTTTTACAGCACGTTAGGGAGATGGCTTTGTTAGGCCCCTATTTTGTTATGGAAGCTTTGGAGAAGGAGAGGTTAATAAAGGAGAGGTTGAAGACAGCCCAAAGAAGCTGAAATTCTTATTCTAATATGAGGAGAAGAGACCCTAAATTTAATGTTAATGATTTGGCTTACCTGAAAGTCTCACCCATGAAGGGTGTGGTTCAGTTTGGCAAGAAAGGGAAATTGAGCCCAAGGTTTGTGGCACCCTATAGAATTTTGAAGAGAGTTTGTAAGGTTGCCTACGAATTGGAGTTGCATATGGATATGAACATTGTTCATCCAATCTTCCATGTGTCTATATTGAGGAAGTTTATAGGTGACCCAAGTGGTATGGCGCCCTTAGAGGCTGTGGGTATTGTGGAGGATAATTTGACCTATGAGGAGGTCTCGATGGAGATATTGGGTAGACAAGTGAAAAGGTTGAGGAACAAGGATATAGCATCTATCAAGGTCCTTTGGAGGAATCTACAAGTTTAAAGTGCCACATGGGAAGACAAAGCGGACATGATGAAGTGATGTCCATACCTCTTTAACTCTACTCAAGCCTAAAGTAATAAATTAAGTCCCATCTATGATTTAATATCTTGAGTTTCAGCCCTCATATAATTTTTGCATACATTCATATTCATGGTAACAGGTTTATGGTGATTTCTGATATTCATGTTGAGACTTTTGAAAATGATGTTTAAGTGCATTTGTTGCATTCATGTCAAGCTGAAAGCTTCATAATTACTTTTCTTTTGCATGTTTCTTTGATATTCAGAGATGAATGTTCCCAAGGGGGAGATATTAAAACACCCCTCATGTGCTTCAGAATACCCCATAATTGTATTTTCCATAGATCTCAAAATTCGTGCGTGATTTCAGAAATCCAACTTCATATTCTTGGTTAGGGGGAAAAATTTAGTGGGAAATGGCAAAATCCAGATTTTAGATGACCCATAGTGAAAAATAATGTTTGCTAATTTTAAATTTCTAGTGGCCCTGCGAGCCCATATCGCGATGCGCCTAGGGCACGTCACTATGTATTTTGGAATTGCACGCCTGGTCAGCATTAGGGTAATAACACAATGCTCATTTAAATGTGAAATCCTCCATAGTTAATTTTTGAACTCTATAACTCACAAAACCCTCCCTAAAACTTATCCAAGACTTTATCCAAATCCCCATTCAAATTTAAGGATCTCGAGAACAACTTTGAATTTAAAGGACCCAATCTAAGCTTCAAACTGCCTTCAAGTTTACTCCAAGAAATCTAAGGTTTAATATATGTGGGTCTTCATCCATGGGTCCTTTCACACATGGAGCCCAACCTTCTTATTTTATGAAATATTGCATGGTTTCAAGTTGTATTACTTATGGATATCTCTTATAATGAGTTATGAACATAAATATTGTTGCATTTTATCAAGTGTTGATTGATTAGCAGGAATATTACTTTTAAGCTTATTACGTGAGTTGATTTATGTCTATTAAGACTATGCATAATTTGGGCTATGAAAATAATGAAATATTGTGAATTCTGAGATGAATTTTAAGATACCCAAAATGAGTGTTTCACCGTGATATTGGTTGTCATTACCCAAGCCTAGGGCCTAGACATGACACAACGAATGGAGAACCAGAAGAAACCTCAATCAAGCCTCTTAACTTGTCATTACACATCATTGGTCGCAGAAACGGATAAAAGACATAATGTAAGAAAAAGGGGCTAAGGGATAGCTTGCCAAAACCTCAACATCAAGAGATAAGGAATCATAGCTATATAATAAATACATAACTTGTCCAACAACACATCTAAATACATAGATAGAGCTGGGGCCAAGACAAAGTAACCGGCTCACCCTCAAAGTCAAAATAGAACATAAAAATAGAATGTCTCAATACAAAGCAAGAGGAAAGCATAGACCAAGGTCCCCGAAATAGAGGACTCACCAAGTAGCTTGAAATAGCACCAACTAGCCATGTGGAGGAGGAATATAATTAACTAGGGCTTTGGATCCTACATGGTGATATCATCTAGGTAAGAGTATACATTAATATGTTTGAATGTACTGAGTATGTGGGAAGAAATGCAACAAGAGATAAGCTTCATAATCAACATGCATAACAATAGACAATAGGCATGATATAGTAAGATGACATATATGATCAATGCATAAAAAAAACATGCTTAAGTAACCCATGCTCATATAGGATATCATATGTGTAGAAGAGTCCAAGCTAAATTTCCAAAGTATGAACCCCTTTGTAGGTTAGTGATGTTGCCACCCCATCACTTACGTGGTGAGGTACTAACCCCTCACTAGGTTGGTTATGATGTCACCCCATTATCAAGGTGGATAAGTACAAACCCTTCACTACGTTGATGAGTATTAACCCCCATCTAAGTTAGTGATCATACCACCCCATCACTAGGTGAAGTACAAACCCTTCACTAGGTTATCTGGGTGCTCAAACCCCCGAATTGGGCATGGTCGATTCTATACTTTATATAGGGTTCATCATATGGTCTAATATAACATTTTATATAGGATTCATCATATACATAGACTCACGTCATCATCAAATAGTCAATCATATCATATCTCATGCTTTGGATCTTCATTTCCACAAGAAATCCTAGCCGCAGATTTTATCAAACACTTGGAGGGTGTGTAATGGGGGTAAAAGACCATGCAATTTAGAGATGAAATCGTGCAAGAAAATTTGTTGTAAAACCATCAATCAACACTATGCAACACCCCCAAGACATTCATATCAAAAGCCCTCATCAAATCCTATATTATATCAAAGATTTAGAGCTCAAAACATGCTTAAAAAACCATACATTCATGAACCAAAATCATTGTGCAGTAAATTTATCAATATTCAAGACCCACATGTAAAATCAACTTTAAATCATTCAGTATTAGTAAGAAGGAGGCTTAGGCACCATGGTTGAAATAACCAAATGGTTCAACACCACATACCTTAGCTTTGGAGAAGTTCTTGGTGAAGATTGAAAATGGAGGATTAAAGCTTGAAGGAAATCCTTGGTTCTAGATGAGGATTTTGAGACTTGAATTTGGGTTTGAAAATATGACTAAGTATTAAAGTAAGTATTAGGAAATGTTTAGGGTGATATGAGGGTGGAATAATTTGAAGTATAGGTAAAAACATGTATGGGAACTTTTAGGCCCAAGATTTAAATTCTTAGACAAAAGCTGAAACAAATTGAGGCGCCAAATACACTACTCTGCGTCGCTAAGGAGGCATGAAAACCTCACTTTTTTTAGCCCCCTTCGAAAATTGATAATTCAATTTCCTTTCTTTAAAATTAAGGTTAGACCCTTTTCCCCATAATTTTGACCCTTTAAACAAGAATCCAAAGTCAGATTTTTGAAATAACAAACAGACTTTAAGATATAAGGAAATCAAAATTCTGGGCATTCTGAGGCACATTTTCGGGCACTTTTTGGGGTCATTTCAATATCTCCCACTTGGGAACATTCGTCCCTGAATGTAGAAGAGATGTACAAGACAAGAATAATCATTAACAAATCAGCCCCAACAAGAATGCAACATGATATGTAGAACGCTACTTTCAAAATCTCAACATAAGTGTAAAATCCTCATAAGTTTACCAACTTAAACATGAATGCATATGAATGACATAGGGCTGAAATGTAATACGTAAAATCACATATAGGACTTAGGATTAGTACCTTAGGCTTATTGTTGAAAAGATGAGGATACCACTTTTGCATGTCCTCTTTGGCCTCCTATGTAGAACTTTCAACTTGTTGGTTCCTCCAAAGAACCTTACAGGATGCCACCTCTTTGTTCCTAAATCTCTTCACTTGCCTATTCAAGATCTGAACTGGATCCTCCTCATAAGTCATGTTATCCTCAAAAACACCCACAACATTAAGAGGCACAATAGCATGAGGTTCACCAACATATTTTCTCAACATAGAGACATGGAACACCGGATGAACCAAATTCATTTCACTAGTCAACTTCAACTCATAAGCTACCTTTCCAACCCTCTTTATCACCTCATAAGGACCAACACACCTTGGACTCAATTTCACCATTTTACTAAAATAGACTACACCTTTCATTGGAGAAACTTTCAAATAGACCCAATAACCCACTTTTAATTCAAGGTCTCTTCTTCTCACATTGGCATAGGATTTTTGACGACTATGGGCTGTCCTCAACCTTTCCCTAATCATCTTAACCTTCTCAAGAGCCTTAATAACCAGATCTTACCCCAACAAAGCCATTTCTTCAACATCAAACCAACACACCAGTGATCTACAATGTCTTCTATAAAGAGTCTCAAAAGGAGCCATATCGATGCTAGAGTGATAGCTATTGTTGTAGGCAAACTCAATCAATGGAAGATGGTCATCCGAACTACCTTTAAGTTCCAAGACACAAGCCCTAAGCATATCCTCAAGGGTTTGAATTGTCCTTTCGACTTGGCCATCCATTTGAGGGTGGAAAGTCATACTAAGGTGAACTTTTGTACCAAGGCTCCTTCGAAAAAACCTCCAAAAGTTTGATGTAAATTGTACACCATGATTCAATATGATTGATAAAGGAACCCCATGTAACCTCACTAACTCATGTATGTACAAACTTGCATACTCTTCAGCTCCATATGTAGTTTTAACTGGTAGAAAGTGAGTCGATTGCATCATCTTATCAACCAACACCCATATGGAATCAAAACCTTTCCTAGTCTTGGGCAACTCAACCACGAAATCTATATTAATCACCTCCCATTTCCAAGTAGAAATCTCTATTTCTTGGGTTAGGCCACCCGACCTTTGATTTTTGGCTTTGACTTGTTGACAACTATGGAAACCAGAAACAAATTTGGCAATTTCCCTCTCCAGGCCTTCCCACCAATACACATCCCTCAAGTCTCTATACATTTTGGTGGAACTGAGGTTGATAGAATAAGAGGAATTTTGGGCCTCATCAAGAATTCTCTCCCTCAAACCATCAACACATGGCACACACAACCTACCTTGGTATCTAAGGGCACCATCTCCCCCTTGGGAGAAAACCTCTACTTTGCCCCCTTTAACCAAGGCCTTCAATTCAAGTAAGGAGGAGTGTAGATCTTGTTTTACTATCACCTTATCAACCAAAAACTATTTAGATCCATCAACCACAACAACCCCATTACCCACATCTTCCAACCTAACCCCTAGTCTAGCCAATCTATGCATCTCCCTAGCCATCTCTCTATCACCACCATCCACGTGAGCTAGGCTACCCATAGACACTTAACTCAATGCATCCGCCATAATATTCGCCTTACCCAGATAGTAATGCACACTTATGTCATAGTCCTTAAGAAGTTCTAGCCACCTTCTTTGTTTGAAGCTGAGATCTTTTTGTCTGAATACATTTTGGAGGCTCTTATGTTTGCTGAAGATATCAACATAAAACTTTAATGCAAACACCATGGCAGCCAATTTAAGATCATGGGTGGGGTATTTCTTTTCAGGCACATTGAGTTGCCTAGAAGCATAGGCTATGACCTTACCATTTTGCATTAGCTCATAGCCCAAACTATAAGATCATGGGTGGGGTATTTCTTTTCAGGCACATTGAGTTGCCTAGAAGCATAGGCTATGACCTTACCATTTTGCATTAGCACATAGCCCAAACTAACTCTAGATGCATCGCCATACACAACCAAACTCTCAAGCCCATTCGGTAGCGATAAAATAGGAGTGCAAGAATGCAACCTCCTTCAACCAAAATTCATAATTTTCATATTTAGCATGCAATCTCTCCTCTCTCAATCTTTGTAACACAACCCTAGAATGACCCATATGCTCCTCCCTACTATGTGAATAGATCAAAATTTCATCAATGCAGACCACAACAAAGGAATCAAGGTAGAGTTTAAAGACCCTATTCATTAGGTGCATGAAGATGCCCGGTGTATTAGTCAACCCAAAGGACATCACCGCAAATTCATAATACCCATATCTAGTCCTGAAGGTCATCTTAGGAATATCACACTCCCTTACCCTTATTTGATGGTACATGGACCGAAGATCAATCTTTGAGAAAAAGCTAGCCCCTTGCAATTGGTCAAACAAGTCATCAATTCTTGGAAAAGGATATCTATTCTTTATAGTGACGCTATTGAGTTGCTGGTAGTCAATGCACATTCTAAGTGACCCATCTTTCTTCTTTACAAACATGGATGATGATATCTATTCTTTGTAGTGACCCTATTGAGTTACCGGTAATCAATGCACATTCTAAGTGACCCATCTTTCTTCTTTATGAATAATACTGGTGCACCCCAAGGTGATTGGCTAGGTCTAATAAATCCCTTTTCTAATAAATATTTCAATTGTTTGTTTAACTCATTCAATTCTATCAGGGTCATATAGTAAGGGGGATAGAGATAGGTTGAGTATCGAAATGGAGATCTATGCTAAAATCTATCTTTTTTTCGGGAGGAACACCGGAAAGGTCATTTGGGAAGACAACAACAAACTCACTTACAACTGGGACCGACCCAATGGAAGGGACTTAAGACTCCACATCTTTAACTCTCACAAGATGATACAAACACCCCTTAGAAATCAACCTATGGGATTTAATGTATGAGATGAACCTGCCCCTCACTACCACATCATGACTTTCCCACTCAAAGACGAGTTCATTTGGGAATTGAAACTTGAACCTACGGGTTCTACAATCAATAGAAGCATAGTTTGCATGCAACTAATCCATCCCAAGAATAACATCAAAATCAACCATATCTAATTCAATAAGATCACAAGGTAAATTTTATGTAAGATAGTCGATTGCATCCCCAAGAATAACATCAAAATCAACCATATCTAATTCAATAAGATCACAAGGTAAATTTTATGTAAGATGCAAACTATACAATTCATATACACCCTCCTAGCAACAATAGATGCAAAAATAGGAGTAGATACCTCATATGACTCATGCAACAACTTTGACTCAACATGGAACTTTTTAGCAATAAAAGGGGTAACAAAGGAAAGGGTGGCACCCCGATACATCAAAGATTTTCAACATACCGATAACAACATTGGGGACCTCACCAACCCCTTGCCTTTCATGTCGAGCATAGAACTGATTGTGCCTTGGGGCACCTCCTTGAAGACCACCTCTACCCAATGGAATCCTATTTGCACCTCGAACCTTGCCACAATTTCTTTGACAATCTACCTTTTTGTTACCAAGTTCCCCACAATCAAAGCATGCATTAGAACCCTTCAAACATGGGCTCCTATGACTTTTCCCATATGTTAACACATATCAATGGGAGCCACACCACCAATACCTTAATACTTAGGGAAGTCATTGGCAAATCCCCTATTAGCAATATGAGGAGGCCCTTAGACTTGATATAATTGGCCTATGGAACTTACCCCCAAGATGGGCTCTCTTGGTCTCATGGGCCCTCCTCTTTCTCAACTTTTCCTCCTCTATTTGCTCGATATATGTCGTTAATCAAGACAAATACATGTTACCAATAAGCAAGGTAGACTGGAATTCCTCACTCACCAAGTCGAAGACCCCTATCACAAATGTATTTATCCTCAATCTAGGATTGGCCACCAAGTGAGGAGCATACTTTGAAATTGATTAAATTTTAGGGGATACTCCCTCACACTTATAGCACCTTGTTTCAAGTTTATAAACTCTACCAACTTTGCTTCCCTAAGCTTAAAAGGGAAGAGCCGATTAAGGAAGGCCAATTTGAATAACTCCTAAAGCACCACATAGCCATTCCCCTTTTTACCCTTCCATTAATCATACCAAATTTGGGTTATACCCTTGAGTTGGTATGCTGCCAACTCCGCCTTATTATTCAGCCCAACACCCATGATATTTATGATTTTGTAAACCACATCAATAAACTCTTGTGGATCTTCATCCATCTTTGTCCTATGGAAAATTAGAGGATTCATCATCATGAAATCTCTTACTCTTGCTCCCGAGGTAGTAGCATGAGGGTCTTGGGCCCCTTATTGGACTTGGTTGGCCACCACTTCCCCCAACACCACATGATCCAAGAATGCAACCTCCTTCAAGGCCCCTTATTGGACTTGGTTGGCCACCACTTGGGCAAGCATAGTAAGAGCATCCCAGAGCTCACCATTGGTACATTGCTCATCGAGAGTTTGCGCACATCTTCCCCTAGTATTAGACATGATAAAGCATAGCAATGAAAAATTTTTAGGGAGGGGAAAACTACGATAACTCTATAGCATGATTTAGAACATGAAGAAGGAAAACATTTCCTAAAACACCTCATAGCCTCCTATTCATAGTCATGGCGCGCTTCACAACCATGAATAGGACTCTAATCGATGCAGTATGTTAGACTCCAAGGATCTATAAACCTAGTGCTCTAATACCACGATTGTCATAACCCAAGCCTAGGGCCTAGACATGACTCGACGAATGGAAAACCTGAAGGAACCCCAATCAAGCTTCTTAACTTGTCATTACACATCATTGGTCATGGAAATTTATAAAAGGCATAAAGTAAGACTAAGAAAAAGGGGCAAAGAAGCTAAGGGATAGCTTTAAAAAACATCAACATCAAGAGACTAGGAGTCATAGCTCATATCATAAATATATAACTTGCCCAATAACACCTCTAAATACATAGATAGAGTGGGTGCCAAGACAAATTAACTAGGCTCACCCTTATAGTCAAAATAGAACATAAAAATGAAATGTCTCAATACAAAGCAAGAGAAAAGCATAGACCAAGGTCCCCAAAATGGAGGACTCACCAACTAGCTTGAAATAGCACCGAATATCTACGTGGAAGAGGAGGATGATCAACTAGGACTCCAGTTCCTACATGGTGATATCATGTAGGTAAGAGTATTTGTTAGTATATTTTAATGTACTAAGTATGTGAGATGCAATGCAACAAGAGATAAGTTTCATAACCAAGATGCATAATAATAGAGAATAGGCATAATATACATGACATGTATGATCAATGCATAAGTAAAATATGCTTAAGTAACCCTTGCTCATATAGGATATCATATGTTTAGAAGAGTCCAAGCTAAATTCCCAAAGTACGAACCCTTTTGTAGGTTAGTGATGTTGTCCCCCAATCAATTAGGAGGTGAGGTACTAACCCCTCACTAGGTTGGTGTTGCTACTGCCCCATCACCGAGGTGGAGAAGTACAAATCCTTTAGTAGGTTGATGAGTACTAACCCCCATCTAGGTTAGTGATAATGATGCCCATCACTAGGTGGGGAAGTACAAACCCTTCACTAGGTTATCCAGGTGCTTAAACCCCCCAAATTGGGCATGGTCAATTCTACACTTTATATAGGATTCATCATATGGTCTAATGCAACACTTTATGTAGGATCCATCATATACTTAGGCTCATTTCATCATCATAAAGTTAATCATATCATATCTCATGCTTTGGATCTTCATTTCCATAAGAAATCATAACCGGACATTTTAATAAACACTTGGGGGTGTGTAATGGGGGTAAAAGACCATGCAATTTAGAGATGAAATCATGCAAGAAATTTTGTTGTAAAACCATCAATCAAAATCTTGCAAAACCCCTAAGACATTCATATCGAAACCCCTCATCAAATCCAATATTAGATCAAAGATTTATAGCTCAAAACATGCTAAAACAACCATACTTTCTTGAACTAAAATCATTGTACAGTATATTTCTCAATATATAAGAACCACATGTAAAATCAACTTTAAATCATGCAATATTAGTAAGAAGGAAACTTAGGCACCATGGGTGAAAGGATCCAATGGTTTAGCACCACATACCTTAGCTTTGGAGAAGTTCTTAGTGAATGTTGAAAATGGAGGTTTGAAGCTTGAAGGAAATCCTTAGTTTCGAGTGAGGGTTTTGGGACATACATTTGGGTGTGAAATTATGACTAAGTGTTAGAGTGAGTATTGGCAAATGTTTAAGGTGATATGAGGGTGAAATAATTCTAAGTATAGGTAAAAATATGTATGGGAACTTTTAGGCCCAAGACTTAAAGTCTTGGACCAAAGCTAAAAAAACTGAGGCCCTAAATACACTACTTGGCGTCATGAAGGGGGCACGAAAATCTCACTATTTTAGCCCCCTTCAAAAATTGATAATTTGATTTCCTTGCTTTAAAATTAAGGTTAGGCCCTTTTTCCCCTAATTTGGACCTCTTAACAAGAATCTTGGGTCAGATTTTTGAAATAACAAATGGATTTTAAGATATATGAAAATCAAAATTTTGGACATTCCAAGACACATTTTCGGGCACTTTGTGGGGTTATTTCATTGATGGGTTGATTTTATTTGATTTTACTCCTCTTTTATATACTCTTGAATTGCATAATTTTGGACAAGTGTCATCAACATACCATGTGTTTGATGGAACTACATGACATGAATTTCTGTGTTGTTGAATAACTATTTCATGATTTATAAGTCAAGTGATTTCAAGATAATTATGTGCTCCCAAGCATGTATTTCATTCATGAAAAGTATCTATGATATTACAAGTAAGAAGTTGAGCTCTATTTCAAGATTCTACCCTCTTGGGAGCCGTTTATGTCAAGTTGAGGGATCAAGCATGATTATTATTTTACCCTCATTTTTGAGTCCATGTAAGCTTACAAGTAAAGGTCAAGCATTTAATGAGCTACTCATGTCAAGTTATCATGTCTCTTATAAGTTATTCATGTTATGATTAAAGTATGATTATTTCAAGTATTCCTGGGATTAGACTTAGCACTGATTCAGGCTTAGGATAGGGGCTCAACTCAAGGGGCCCTTATATAAAGTCTTTAGTCTATGAATTATCTGCCACCATAGGATCATGTTATTTCCCTAAATGGGATTTTCTAGTTGATCCATCTAGTTCCTGTTATCATGTTTGGTTTGCCTTAGTGAGTAGACCACTCTTTGTCGGGGGGTGTCATGCCCGATCACCTTACCGAGGGGGTGTCATGCCTTGGATTACAAGTACTAGCTCGCTTGGTCTATGTTAGTTGAGGTCTTCTTCCACAAGTGTATGATATATGATGCAAGCTAAATATTTTATATGAATGTTTTATTATAAGCATTGATCATACATGTCATATTAAAATTATATCCATTGCCTATATGTATGCATTTCGAACGTTCTGGCTTATATCTTTGTTGCATTGCACCCTGCATAGTTAGTACATTCAAAGTACTAGCACATACTCTATTCCTACATGATATTACCATGTAAGAGCCAGAGCTCCTATCGATCATCCTCCTCCATATGGCTAGTTCGGTTCTTGGAAAAAAGCTTTGGTGAGTCCTCAACTCTAACGACAATATCTATTTTATTCATACTATGTTGAGACTTCTTCTTTAAGTTGGATACTTACGATCACGAGGATGAGCCCAGGGAAGTGTCTTGGCCCCCACTCCATTCTTCAGCAGAGGTGTTTTTGGATATTATGTTTGTATATACTTATGAACTTAACTCCTCTTATGTTTTATGATTATGAAAGACTTCCCTTAGTCCTACTTCCCTATTTAAATAATTGACTCTTGTTATTATTTTATAATAAAGGATGTGTACATGATATGTGAAGAAGCTTATTTGGGTTGTCCCCGGATATCTCATTCTCAATGTCACGTCTTGGGTCATGACAGTTGTGATTAGAGATTTAGGACAAGTATTATGGGTTCCTAGTTGGCTTGCCTATAGGTGGGATCTAATAGGCGCTATCATTACCTAAAATATTGGGTCATGACAAGGTGGTATCAGAGCCTTAGGTTCATTAGTCTCCTCTATAGAGAGCTACCATATAGTAGAGTTCTGGATGAGTATGGACATGTCCTTGATGTATCTTCAAGAGGCTATGGGTCTCCCCCTTGTTGTTTATTTTGTTCGTGTGGTTTCGTCAACAATTTATTGATTCCATGAATCTAATTCTCTCATTCTTTTGTAAATATGTTGCATAGAGGTCAGACTTTGAATAGAGGTATGGTTGCAGTATTAGTCTCCGAGAGGGAGTGAAATGCCCCTATGTGCTTCTAAGTGCCCGATAATTGTAATTTCTATATATCTCAAAATTTGTGCATGATTTCAAAATTTTGACTTCATATTCTTGATCAGGGGTAAAAATTGAGTGGGGGATGGGTAAAACCCAGATTTTAGAAGACCCACCTCAAAAAATAATTTTTGCTAATTTTTCATAATCTAGTGGGTCTGCGCCCTAGCCGCGACGCGCCAGGGGCATGGACTAGTATCAATTGAAGTTCGTGTCTAGTCCACATCGTGCTAGGAGTGAGGACCATTGTATTATTTTCCTTGGTTTCCTTAATGTAGCCCAAGGCATTGGGGACATAGCCCCATGCCCACTTAAACATGAAATCTCCCACGCTTAGCCATTTTTCAACTCTATCATTCATAAAACCCTCTCTGAGACTCTATCAATTCTCTCATCCAAATCTAAGGATTTCAAGCTCAATTTTGGGACTCAAGGACTCATTTCAAGCTCTAGGTCTACTTCAAGTTCATTTTAAGGGATTCAAGGTTTAAGGTATATGGGTCTTTATCTATGGGTCCTTTCATCCTGGAGCCCAACCTCCCATTTTTATAAAACTTGCATGATTTCAAGTTGTATTACCTATGGGTATCTCTTATTATGAATTATGAACATAAATTATGTTGGGTTTTTATCAAGTATTGATTAATTATTCATGAATGTCAATTTCAATCTTATTCAATGAATTGATTTGGTCTATTGAGACTACGCATGTTTTGAGAATGAAACTATGAACTATTATATATTTTTGTGATGGATTTCAAGTTACCCTACATGAGGGTTTTACTATTACATTGGTGGGTTGATCTGCATTGAGTTTACTCATCTTATTTCACTCCTAAAATTGCATTATTTTGAACAAGTATCATGAACCTACCATGTGTTTGCTAAAATGACATGATAGGAAGTCTCAAGTTATTAATGATCTATTACATGATTTATAAGTCAATTGACTATATGATGATTAAGGGCTTTCAAGCATGTTTTGAATTTATCAAAAGTATCTATGATTTTACAAGTATCAAGTTAAGCCTTATTTCAAGATTTTTACCACTTGTTACCCATTCATGTTGAAGCAAGGGTCCATGTATGATTATAATTTATTCTGATGTTCAAGTTAGGCTCACTTGTAGAGGTCAGGCATGTTTATGAGTAACTTAAGTCATGTTGTTACAAGCTATTCATGTTATGATTAAAGTATTATTATTTCAAGTATTCCATGGGATTAGACTTAGCACCGATGGGTTGGATGTCGGCATGGACTATCTTCAAGGGTCCATACTTATTTCCTCATACTATGTGCAACCATATGATTATGACTATTACCATTGCTATACTAGTGGATCCATCTAATGTACTTTATTATGAAATCTTTTTTGAAATAAGTCATGTTCTCGTAAAGAGGGTTACTTCATATGAAATGGGTCATATTCCCATATAGTGAAGTATGGTTTACCTTGTTAAGTAGACCACCTTTTTACCGATGAGGGGTAATCATCGTGATTTCAGGTTGTAGCTTACTTTGTCTTACTCATGTCAGTCAAGGTTTCTTTCCATATATTTATGGTATATTATGCAAGTTGATTGATTTACAAGCATGTCTTATTACAAGCATTGATCATGCATGCCATATTGAGATTATATATCTATTGCTTATGACTATGTTCCTCGAGCATATTGGCTTATGTCTTTGTTGCATTGCACCCCGCATACTTTCTATATTCAAACGTACTAACGTATACTCTATGCCTACATGATATTATCATATAGGTATTGGAGCTCCTTTTGATCATCCTCCTCTACGTGGCTAGCTTGGTACTTTGGAGAAAAGCATTGATGGGTCCTCAAGTCTGAGGACAATATCTAAATTACTCTTGCTATGTTGACACTTAGTTATGTTGAACAAGTTATTATGAGGGTGAGCCCCGAAAGTGTCTTGGTCCCCACTCCATTTCAAGATAGAGGTGTTATTGGATACTATGATGTATTTATACTATGAGCTTGACACTTTTATTGCTTTTATAAATATCAAGACTTCCTTTAGTCCCTCTTCCCTTTTTATTATATCTTGTAAAACTTATTTAGCTTCCGTGACCAAGGATATGTGATTAATATGCTAAGAGGTTTGTTTGGGGTCCATTCGAGTTCCTCATTCATCGTGTCACGTCTAGGCCCTAGGATTGGGTTGTGACAATCTTGGTAAAGAGCACTAGATTGTTAATGGTCCTCAAAAATCCAACACACCACGTCAATTAGAGTTATACTCATAGTTGTGAAGTGTGCTACAACTATAAATGGGAGGCTATAAGGTGTTTAGGAAATGTTGTACTTCTTCATGGTTTATATCATGCTTTAGGTGTGAATGTAATGCTTTTCCCCTAACAAATGGTCTTTGTTCTTTTAGATCATGCCGATACCAAGGGGAAGACTAAGAAGAGCCCGTACTCCAGAGGAGCAATCGGGCCCTCCCGCTCCTCAAGCTCCTCAAGATGGAGGGGTAGCCCATGATGAATTCTGGGATGTTATCATAATGTTGGCCTATGCTATGACCAAAAATATGAACCAAGAGGGCCAAGCCCCTATTCATGACCCAAGCCTAGGGCCTAGATGTGACATGATTAATGGGAACCCGCAGGGACGTAAACAAGCCTCTTAGCATATCAATCAAACATCCTTGGTCATGGAAGCAAAGTAAACAACAACAAGAGATAAAATAAAAAGGGAAGCGGGACTAAGGGAATTGTTTGATAATCATTAAAGCACTAAAGAGTCAAACTCAAGCATAAGTACATCATAATATCCAAAAATACCTCTAAACATGGAATGCAGTGGGGGCCAAGAAACTTTTTGGGCTCACCCCCATAGTAACAAATGTTCGACATAAAGAAGTCTAAAAATAAAAAGAGTAATAGAGATTGTGTCGTCGGACTTGAGGACTCACCAAAGCTTTCTTGAAAGGATTGTACTAGCCACGTGGAGGATGATCAAAATTGTGCATCGGTTCCTACATGGTAATTTCATGTAGGCATAGAGTATGCATTAGTATGCTTGAATGTACTAAGTATGTAGGATGTAGTGCAACATGACATAAGCCAGTTAAAATGCATAATAATAAGTAATAGATAAGTGTAATCTCAATATGGCATGCATGATCAATGCTTGAAGTAAAACATGCTTGTAAATCATTCAACTTGCATAGAACATAATACAAGTATGGGAAAAGACCCTAATCAACAAAAGTAAGACGAAAGGAGCTACAAGTTAGAATCTCAATGCTTACCCTTCATAAGTAACGATGTGGTCTACTTGCCAAGGTAAATTATACTTCACCTTATGGGAGCTCATCGTATTTTAGAGAAGTAACCCTCCTTACAGGAACCTATCCCATTTCGAAGTGAATTTTATGATAAAGTGCACTAAATGGATACACTAGTATAGCAAGGGTAAAATATAATCCTATTTTTGCACATAGTTTGAGAAAAGGAGTATTGACCCTTAAATATAGTCCACGCTAACATCCAATACATCGGTGCTAAGTCTAATCCCACGAATTACTTGAAATAATCATACTTTAATCATAACATGAAAAGCTTGTAAGAACATGACTTGAGTAGCTCATAAATATGTTTTACCTCTAATAGTAAGCCTAACTTGAACATGAGAGTAGATAACAATAATACAAGAACCCTTACCTTAACGTTAGCTTGTAAGAACATGACTTGAGTAGCTCATAAATATTCTTGACCTCTAATGGTGAGCATAACTTGAAACATGAGAGTAGATCATAATCATTCATGAACCCTTGCTTTAACATGAATGGCTCACACGATGTAGAAATCTTGAAATAGGGCTTAATTTGATACTTGTAACATCATAGATACTTTTACAAATTCAATACATACTTGAAATCCCTTAATCATTATATACTCACTTGACTATTAAATCATGAAATAGATCATCAATAACTTGATAATTCTTTACTAGACATTTTACCAAACACTTGGTGGGTTCATGATACTGGTTAAAAATCATACAATTCGAGAGTGAAATAAGATGAGAAAACTTAATGCAGATAAACCCACCAACATGTAGTAAAACCCCCAAGTAGGGTACTTAGAAATCTATCATCAAGTCTAATAATAGATCATAGTTTCATGGTTCAAAACATGCATAGTCTCAATAGATATAAACAAATCATGGTATAAGCTTGAAATAGATATTCATGCATATACAATCAATATTTCATAAAACCCCAATGTAATTCATGCTCATAATTCATAAAAAGAGATACACATAGGTAATACAACTTGAAAACGTGTAATTTTCATAAATAGAAAGATTGGGCTTCATGGGTGAAAGGACATAATGGATGAAACCCACATACCTCAAGCTTATGTTTTGTTGAGATGAGCTTAAAGATATCTTAGAGCTTGAAGAGAATCCTTGAGTTCCAAAGTTAAGCTTGAAATCCTTGAAATTTTAATGATATATTGGTTAAATCTTGGAGAGGTTTTTGTGAGGGTCTTGAGTGATATAGAGTTTAAAAATTGGTAAGTATGGGGTTTTTACGCATAAGCGGGCATGGGGATATGAACCCAATGCCCTTGGTTGACACAAGAAAATTGAGAAATATCAACACTGGTTCGCATCTAGTCCGTAACACAGACCCAACACAAAGGCAAAATTAACACTGAGCTGCACCTAGTCTGTGTTGCGACCTGGTCGCAGATGCACACCAAAATTTGAAAATTTGTGAAATTTATTTTTCACTACGGTTCCTCTAAAATCTGGGTTATACCCATTTTGCACTCAATTTTTCCTCCTAATCAAGAATATGATGTGGGATTCATGAATTTTGAGATGTATAAAAATTATGATTATGGACAGTTTAGAAGCATATTTTTGGTACGTTTCACCCCTCATGCTCCCACTCTGGTCTCAAGGGTGAGGGATTTCACAAGAATGAATCCACCAGAGTTCTATGGGTCTATGCTGGATGAGGATCCCCAAGAGTTCATTGATTAGGTGTATAAGGTATTATCTATCATGGAGGGTCAATTTGGAGGAGAAAGTAGAGATAGCTACCTACAAACTCAAAGGTGTGGCCAAAATATGGTTTGCCCGATGGAAATTG